>CAUYQS010094075.1:0-10157 GCA_963574585.1 Otolemur crassicaudatus | reverse complement strand
TTATAAAGACACTTGTACCAGGCTGTTTATTGTAGCCCAATTTACAATTGCCAAAATGTAGAAACAGCCTAAATGTCCTTCAACCCAGCAATGGATTGGTAAGCTGTGGTATATGTATACCATGGAATATTATTCAGCCATCAAAAATAATGGAGATTTTACAGCATTTGTACTAACCTGAATGGAGGTGGAATACATTATTCTTAGTGAAGCGTCACAGTAATGGAGAAGTAAGAATCCTATGTATTCAACTTTGATATGAAAACAATTAATGACATGGTAGGGTATGAGGGAAGGGGAGACCAGACAGAGAAGGAGGGAGGGGCTGTGGGCAAGGTAAAAAAAAGAAAGAAAGAAAGAACTATATGAGAAATAGTGACTAATTCTCATATAAATTATATTTAATTTTGACCAAAGCACATTACTTAAACATTAAGTTTTAATTCAACATGTTAATGTGTTGTTTATCATATTGCATCCTCATTTATAAGCGAAATATGTTTGTAATATCCCCTTTATAATAATATATTTTCTCCAATTTTAATATCAGGGGTATCCAGATTAAGTAGAATGATTTTGAAGTATTTCTTTTTCTATTGTCTATAAGATTTGGCATGATTTTTTTTTGAAATTATCTTTTATTTATAAATATGAGTTGTCTATTTTTTTGAGACTTTGGAAAAAACAAAAGATGAAGAAGTTAACTGATCAAAGTATTCTATAATAGACCTACTTCTATCCGACAATGTGAATGTTACTTTCTTTGCATTATTACTATTATTATTGCTTAATATTTCGTTGCAGCAATTGTCTGATTTCTTTTCTGAATGTATTTATCTTTATTTGTTCTTTATGAGGTTTTTGTTCTCAGTCCTTATGTTAAATATTGTTATTGTCATTAAATTTAGCCTTTTTAATTCTGTGAAGGCAAAAGTGGAAACCTGGCTCGGTGCCTGTGGCTCAAGCGGCTAAGGCGCCAGCCACATACACCTAAGGTGGCAGGTTCGAATCCCCAGCCCGGGCCCGCCAAACAACAATAATGGCTGCAACCAAGAAATGGCCAGGCATTGTGGCGGGTGCCTGTAGTCCCAGCTGCTTGGGAGGCTGAGGCAGGAGACTCGCTTGAGCCCAGGAGTTGGAGGTTGCTGTGAGCGTGATGCCATGGCACTCTACCCAGGGGGACAGCTTGAGGCTCCGTCCCAAAAAAAAAAAAAAAAAAAAAGTGGACACCTAATATACACATGTAATGTATAAGTAAGAACAATTTAAAAAGAAAAAAAGCAATGGAAAACATTTAAAAAAGGAAAATAGAAAGGAATATATCAAATAAATCTGGAGCAAATAATTCTATGTCCTTTCTAATACATACGAGATCAAATACTAAAAGTGTGTGACACTTTCATTTTCTAAGTATTAACAAGATTGAGTCCTTCTAAATTTAACGTTATCCCATAATCACTACAAAGGGATTCAATCAATCCAAAGAGGTCTCCTAGGCTGGGAAACATCCCCTAGTAGCCATCGTCTTATAGTCAATGTTAAAATAACTGAAGGTCCAAGTCCATATGTGCTCAGAATTATTTACATTAAAACAAATGTTTGAAAAATCAAAATTGCCACCAGTGCTTTAACACAAGCTCAATTCTCATCAAAATAAATTTTTGAATATATACTTAAAGAAGCTTTAATTTATTCAGAAAAAAATAAAAATTTGAAATCGGAAAAAAGATGTGGAATCAGCACAAGTGACCATCAATATTCATGAGTGGATTAACAAAATGTGGTGTGTATATATATATATACACACGAGCAAACACACACCACAGAGTACTACTCAGCCTTAAAAACAAATGAAGTAATGTATTTTGCAGCAATTTAGATGGTACTGGAGACTATTATCCCTTCCCCAAAACCAATACTCTTAATTACTGTACCTTATAGTAAATCTCAAAATCAGGTAGTATGGGTCCTCCAATTTTGTTCTTTTTAAAGTTGTTTTGGCTATTCCTTTTTTTTTTTTTTTGCATTTTTTTTGGGGGGCCGGGGCTGGGTTTGAACCTACCACCTCCAGCATATGGGGCCAGCACCCTACCCTTTTGAGCCACAGGCGCCACCCTGTTTTGGCTATTCTACATCTTTTGTTTTTCAATACAAATTTTATTTTATTTTATTTTAGAGACAGTCTCACTTGGTCACCCTTGGTAGAGTGCCATGAAATTTTAGCTCACAGCAACCTCAGACTCTTGGGCTTAAACAATTCTCTTGCCTCAGCCTCCCAGGTAACTGGGACTACAGACCTGCCACAGCACCCAGCTGTGGTTTAGAGACAGGGTCTCGCGCTTACTCAGGTTGATCTTGAACTCATGAGCTCAGGCAATCCACCCGCCTTGGCCTCCCAAGTGCTAGGATTACAGGTGTGAGCCACTGAGCCTGGTTTTAATACAAATTTTAGAATCAGCCTGTCAATCTCTATCCCAAGGAAAAGCCTGCTGATATTTTCCAGCTCACAAATTTTTATATGTCATATTTCATGACCATTCTGTTTAAAATATTTTCTAATTTCCATTTCATTTCTTCTTTGACCCACAGTTTACTTGGAAATATGTTTCTTAATTTCAGACCATATAGCAATTTTTTATTTTTAAATTAACTTTAAGCTTAATTTTAAATATATTAATATTTGTTATATTTATTAAATATATTTAATTTTAAATAATAACAAAAATATACTCTGTGTTATTTCTTTCTTTCTTTCTTTTTTTTTTTTTATTTTTTTGAGACAGAGTCTCATGCTGTTGCCCTGGGTAGAGTTCCGTGGTATCAGCTCACAGCAATCTCCAACTTTTGGGCTTAAGCAATTATCTTGCCTCAACCTCCCAAGTAGCTGGAACTACAGGTGACCGCCACAAAGCCTGGCTCTGTTTTTTTGTTTGTTTGTTTGTTTGTTTGGCTGTAGTTGTCGTTGTTTGACAGGCCCGCCAGCTCTGGTGTATGTGGCTGGTGCCCTAGCCACTGAGCATAGGCACCGAGCCCATACTGTGTCATTTCAACTTTTGCAGTTTGTTGAGACTTCCTTTATGCCTCTCATGGAGTCAAATTTTGTAGTGTATTCTGCGGTTTCAGAGTGAAAGTTTCTGTATTTGACAATTATGTTAAGATCATAATTTGTGCTCTTCAAATATTTTATATTCTTACTTATTTTTGTCTTATTATTTTACCAATACTTAGAAAAATCTGTTAAACATCACCTGATATATTTATACAACGAAATGCTATACAGCAATAATAATGAACAAACGACTAACATACGCAACCAAGTGGATGATTGTAACATAATGTTGAGCTCCATTATTAAAAACTATATTGTTAGATGCATGCAAATTTATAATTATTTTATATTCCTGGTGAGTTGACTCTTATATTTATTAAATGTCCCTTTTGTCTTTGTTATTACTTCTTGATTTAAAATCTACTTTATCTGATATTAATACATATTACTACATGAGGTTTATTTTGTTTTTGGGGGGGGGGGTTTGTTTGTTTGTTTTTTTGAGACAGAGCCTCAAGCTGTCCCCCTGGGTAGAGTGCCGTGGCATAGCTCACAGTAACCTCCAACTCCTGGGCTCAAGCGAGTCTCCTGCCTTGCCTCTGCCTCCCAAGTTGCTGGGACCACAGGCGCCCACCACACCGCCTGGCTATTTTTTTTCCGGTTACAGCCATCATTGTTGTTTGGCGGGCCGGGCTGGATTTGAACCTGCCACCTTAGGTGTATGTGGCTGGCGCCTTAGCCACTTGAGCCACAGGCGCCAAGCCGGTTTATTTTGTTAATATTTGCACAGCATATCTTTTCCCATCCTTTCACTCTCAGCCTTCTATGGATTT
Organism: Otolemur crassicaudatus; assembly: GCA_963574585.1. Lineage (NCBI taxonomy): Eukaryota > Metazoa > Chordata > Mammalia > Primates > Galagidae > Otolemur > Otolemur crassicaudatus. Next base: position 6,275 of record CAUYQS010094075.1, on the reverse strand, counting down.
ATTTTGCAGGTGGCTCTCTTCTAAACAGCATATAGGTTTTTGGGGTTTTTTGTTTTTGTTTTTATTTTGAGACAGAGTCTGACTTTGTCACCTTCAGTAGAGTACTCTGGTATCACAGCTCACAGCAACCTCAAGCTTTGGGCTCAAGTGATTCTCTTGCCACAGCCTCCCGAGTAGCTGGGACTACAGGCTGCCACCACAACATCCAGCTGTTTTTAGAGATGGGATCTCCCTCTTGCTCAGCCTGGTCTCCAACTCCTGAGCCCAGATCTCCTGCCTTGGCCTCCCAAGCACATAGTTGTTGTTGTTTTTTAATCTAGTTTTTTAATTGGAATTTTTGGGCTGTTTATCTATAACATATATTATACATGGTATATTCAGTATATTTGGGGGCTTAAATCTACCATCTTACTATTTGCTTTCTGCCTATTTTAGGTTTTTCACTTTTCTCTTGCCTTCTTTTGGATTGCTTAATAATTTTTTATAATCCACTTTCTCTATTATCTTGTTAATGATACATTCTGTTATTATTCATGTAGTGGTTACCCTAGTGATTACAAAATACATCCATGCATTACTCAAGTCTAGTATAATTAATTTTACCACATTATCTGACTATAGAGTTCTCCTAAATAAATTTTGAGGTCACTTGCCTTCAATCCCCACGCCTAACTGTGATTCCAAAGCCTTTACTTCCTCAGCTTTATATCACTGCCTTGGAGGCCAAGCGATGCCGTTCACACTTTGGCTTTTTAGAGCAAAGAAAGGAATTTTATCTCGATGGAAAGAACTTGAGGAACTGGTACCCATACGTATCTGTCATTTCATAACGTATGTCCACCATTCCAAACAAATGTAACACAATCATGTCCTGAGCCCTAGAAAGCCATCAATCTAAATAGGGAAGCAATGCTGTAAAACCAGGAAGTTGTATGTATCAAAGCCAGGGTAAGATGAAACCTGGAAGCCTTTTTATCCTACCTTGACCTATCTTCATTGACAGGTATAATGTGACATTCTTGAACTTGCCACTAGATGCCAGCAATTCCTAGAAAGGTTTGGGTTGTTCCAGTTGTGGGATTGGGTGTCTTTATATTTTCCAAATGTTCTACGGGAAACATGTATCATTTAAATCCTAGGGGAAAACAATTAATTCTACTCTACACATAGTAGGCACCTAATAGTAGTGACCACCTTATCCCTTCCTCTTTGTTATAGAGCAAAATAATTCTATTCATTATTACTACCAAACTATCAACTATGTCTCTTACTTCTAGAACCCCAGTCTTTCCCAGAGACAAGACTTGTTCTCACTCTCCCTAAGATTCAGTTTTCACATCTTTAAAACGAGAATAATAATCCTTCCCCAAAGAGTTGATCTAACTATGTAATGTCTCAGTATGTATTCAAGAGCCAAGGGCTGTGCAAGTTGATCCCCAACCTGCTAAAGAAGCACAGGAGCACAGGAATCCCTTGAAGGAGCAGCTTGCCAAGAACACAGAGCACTTGGGAGACACGGTAGGAAAATAGTCTGGATCCATAGAGTGAGGAGCTGGGAAAAGTTTGTAGTTCTCTTGGTAAGTAGGAGATTGCCTCTAGTGACATTTGAGTGATCATTATTAGAGCCGGGTTCAGGGAAAGTGCTCTAGGCAGCCATGTGTGGAAGTGGCCTGTATTATAGAGGCATGGATCTTGGGGTAGTGAGCCACCAGATCTCTTCAGGGAGCTCTCTGTACAATGTGGACAGTTCAGCCAATTTTAGTGAGAGAGAAAGAGAGAAGAAGGAGGAGGAGGGAGGAGAGAGGAAAGAGTGGGGAGGAGAGAGAGGAGAGGAAGGAGAGAGAGGAGAAAGTGTACGTAAATGAAATTGAACAGATATACTTTAAGGCTTTGTATACTTAAAAAAATTTTTTTTCTTTTTTGAGATGGAGCCTCAAGCTATCCCCCTGGGTAGAGTGCCATGGCATCACGCTCACAGCAACCTCCAACTCCTGGGCTCAAGCAAGTCTCCCGTCTCAGCCTCCCAAGTAGCTGGGACTACAGGCACCCGCCACAACGCCTGGCCATTTTTTGGTTGCAGCCATCATTGTTGTTTGGCGGGCCTGGGCTGGGGATTTGAACCCGCCACCTTGGGTGTATGTGGCTGGCACCTTAGCCGCTTGAGCCACAGGCGCCGAGCCAGTCCAGTGGCTTTTTAAAATAAGTTTTGGGTGACTGATTTTAGACTAGCCTATGTCAGTATTTGAAGCTATGAATTTTCCTTTAAGTACTATGTTAGCTGCATACTGAAATTTTTTTTTTTTTTTGAAACAGAGTTTCACTTTGTCACCCTTAGGAGAGTACCATGGTGTCATAGTTCACATAGTTCACCTCAAACTCTTGAGCTCAAGCAATTCTCTTGTCTCAGCCTCCCAAGTAGCTAGGACTATAGGCACCTACCACATAGGCTATTTTTAGAGACAGTCTCAGGCTTGCTCAGGCAGGGCTCAAACTTGTGAGCTCAGGCAATCCACCCACTTTGGCCTCCCAGAGTGCAAGGATTACAGGTGTGAGCCACTGTGCCTGGCATGCATCTTGAAATTTTTAATATATTTCATTACATGTAGTTCTAATTTTTTTTTTTTTGAGACAGAGTATCACTTTGTCACCCTCGGTAGAGTGCAGTGGTGTCACAGCTCACAGCAGCCTTAGAATCCTGGGCTTAAGCAATTCTCTTGCCTTAGCCTCCCAAGTAGCTGGGATTACAGGTGCCCACTACAATGCCTGGATATTTTTTGTTTTTGTTGCAGTTGTCATTTTTGTTCGAGCTGGCTGGGGCTGGGTTAGAATCTGCTAGCCTCAGTATATGTGGCTGGCGCCATAACTACTGTGCTATAGGCCCCAAGCCTTAGTTGTAATTATTTTCTAATTTCCTCTGAATCATTATTTTTTTTTTTTTGTAGAGACGGAGTCTTACTTTGTTGCCCTTGGTAGAGTGCTGTGGCGTCACACAGCTCACAGCAACCTCCAACTCCTGGGCTTAAGCGATTCTCTTGCCTCAGCCCCCCGAGTAGCTGGGATTACAGGGGCCCACCACAACGCCTGGGTATTTTTTGGTTGCAGTTTGGCTGGGGCGGGGTTTCAACCTGCCACCCTTGATATATGGGGTTGGTGCCCTACTCACTGAACCACAGGTGCTACCCCTCTGAATCATTCTTTGACCCATGAATTATCAGATGTATGTTGTCTAATTAGCAAATGTCTGGGGTTTTTCCTAAATATCTTATTGCTACTGATTTCTTCTTTAGTTCCATTGAGATCAGAAATATCCTTTATGATTTCAGATCTTTTAGTTTTATTGAGACTTGTTTTATGACCTAGTATATTATCTGTCTTGGCGAATATACCATGTACAGTTGAAAAGGATATGTGTTTTGAATTGTTGTGTTGAATATATTCTGTAATATCAATTAGATTAGGTGGTTGATAGTATTATTTAGATTTGTTTCTTAAATGATTTTTTGTTTATTTTGGTCAGGTGCTGAGAGAAGGTGATAAAGTCTTGAATTATGACTGTGGAATTGTCCAGTTCTTTTTTTTTAAAATCATTTTTTATTAAATGATAACTTTGTACATTGATACATTTATGAAGTTCAGGGTACTGCTTCGATATACAATGTGAAATGCATACATTGAACTAAGTAACACATCCATCACAATTACTAGTTTTGAAATGTACCATTGCATCATTCACATTAGGTGAGGTGCCCCCAAATACCTTCCCTTTTTGTCCACCTGTTTTTAAATTCTACTAAGTTTTGCTTATTTTGAAGGTCTAGTATGAGGTTATGTTACATCCTCCTAATATATTCACTATTTTATCAATATGAAATTTCCTTCTGTCTCTGGTAATATATTTTGGTTCAGAGTCTACTTTATCTGATGTGAATGTAGCCACTCTGGTATTATGCTTACTATGCTTCCTGTGTACTTTATTGGATTACTTGCTCTCTGCTTCTCTACTTCTCTGTGTCTTTCTACTTAATGATGGTGTATGTTCTTTGGAGCCTCCGATCAGGGGAAAGAACTGCAGATGGAATGATAATTGAAGGGAGGCCGAGACTTGCTCTGGTCGGGGGCCTGGCTAAACTTTACTGATTATCTTATATACTTTCAAACATTTAGTAAGAATTTAACACAGATAAAAAGAAGTGAAGTAAAATTAGGAAGCTACCATTTAAGATTACAATTCAGTGTGAAGGCTGAGGAAAACATATACAATTGATTTTGTTTAGAGTAAAAACATAAGAGAGACTGGCTGTCTGTTCTTTTTAGCCCAAACTGAAACTAGAGATTATAATGTTAATGAAGGGGGAAGACAGAGAACAGGACCCAATGCTCGAAGACCGGTTTGTTCACCCCCAGCTGTGACCCTGGCTGATTCTCCACAGTTTCTTTTACAGAGACCTTTCTGCATATTTCTGCATATCTATAGGCAGGTACAGAAGCTTGATCTTCAAAGAAATGTTTCTCAGAATCAATCTCCTGGAGGAGCACATTGAAGCGAACTGCCATGTCTGAGCAATGGGTCCTTATCTCCTACAACTTAAAGTGGGTTTCTTTTTTTCTTTCTTTCTTTTTTTTTTTTTGAGACCAGAGCCTCAAGCTGTCGCCCTGGGTAGAGTGCTATGGCACAGCAACCTCCAACTCCTTGGCTTAAGTGATTCTTTTGCCTCAGTCTCCCAAGGAGCTGGGACTAAAGCACCTGCACAATGCCCGGCTATTTTTTGGTTGTAGTTGTCATTGTTTGGCAGGCCTGGGCTGGATTTGAACCCGCCAGCTCTGGTATATGTGGTAGATGCCTTAGCCACTTGAGCTACAGGTGCCCCCCAAAATGGGTTTCTTATAAACAACATATACTTAGGCCTTGCATTTTTATCTGTTCTCATTGTCTCTACCTTTTTAAAAAAAAGAGTCCATTAGAAAAAGTTCTACTTGGGAGGCTGAGGCAAGAGAATCACTTAAGCCCCAGAGTTTGAAGTTGCTATGAGCTGTGATGCCACAGCACTCTACCAAGGGCAACATAGTGAGACTCTGTCTCAATAAAATAAAATAAAATTTATAGGCTGGGCACAGTGGCTCATGCTTGTAATCCTAACACTCTGGGAGGCCAAGGGAGGTAGATAGCTTGAGCTCATAAATTCAAGACCAGGCTGAGCAAAAGTGAGACGCCGTCTCTACTAAAAATAGAAAAAAATGAGGCAAGAGGATCACTTGAGCCTAGGAGCTGGAGGTTGCTGTGAGCTATAATGTCACAGCACTCTACCCAGGGCAACAGCTTGAGACCCTGTCTGAAAAAATAAAAAAATAAAGAAAAAAGTTCTTAATATAATAGGATAAATTAACTTGTCTGGTATTTTAAATATTCTTTAGGTACTTGTTTTGTTTTTTAGACAGGGTCTTACCCTGTCACCCAGGCTACAGCTCAGTGGCCATCATCATACTCGCTATAACCTCCAACTCCTGGGCTCAAGTGATCCTCCTGCCTCAGACTTCTGAGTAGTTGTGACTAAAAATAATTCTGTTTTTTTTTTTTTTTTTTTTATAGAGATAGGGTCTTGCTTAGGCTGATCTCAAACTCCTGGCCTCAAGCTGTCTCCCACCTTGGCCTCCCAAAGGGCTGGGAATATAGGCAAGAGCCACTCACTGCACCCAGCCAGTCTCTACCTCTTAATTAGAGTGTTTAATAACATTAATTATTAGAAGATTTAGTTTTAGCATTTTACTGTCTGTTTGGATTAATTATTTTAGAATTACATTTTAATTCATTGGCTTTTTATATTCTTTGCATAGCTGTAGGGATTACAACATATACATTTATTTTTCAGTCTAACTGGAGTTAATGTACCACATAAAATGTAAAAATCTTAAAACCATGTATACCCATTTACCATCTATGTCTTTTATGCTGTAGTTAACACACATATTAAATCTATATACGTTACAAGCCATATATACAATTTCTGTTTTAAAAAACATGTATTTTAAAGAAATAGAAAAATATATTTATCCATATATTTACCATTTCTGATATTCTTCATTCCTTTTTATTTTTGGTGCCAATTTTGAATACAGCTTTATTTAAGACATTGCATTTTTCCACTCACAATACAGTGCGTTTAAAGTGCAATGTTATTTCCTTCCCCTGTGCACATGTTCCATATTCAAGTATTGAGAATGCCCAGTAATTCACTATAGCAGCCCAACTTTAAATCTGACACGTAATTTGCTACAAA
>CAUYQS010094073.1:0-81185 GCA_963574585.1 Otolemur crassicaudatus | reverse complement strand
TAAGGCTGCATGATATTCCATGGTATACATATACCACAATTTATTAATTCATTCATGAATGGATGGGCACTTGGGCTTCTTCCATGACTTGCTATTATAAATTGAGCTGCAATGAACAATCTGGTGCAAATATCTTTGTTGTAAAGTGATTTTTGGTCTTTTGGATATACACCTAGTAGAGAATTGCAGGATCAAATGACACGTCTACTTTCCCCTGAGTATTGTCCATACTTCTTTCCAAAAGGGACATATTTGTTTGCGTTCCAACCAGCAGTGCAGAAATATTTCCTTTTCTCCACATTCACGCCAACATCTGTAGTTTGGGGATTTTGTTATGTGAGCCACTCTTACAGGAGTTATATGATATCTCAAAGTGGTTTTGATTTGCATTTCTCTGATGATTAAAAATGATGAGCATTTTTTCATGTGTCTATAGGCCATGTGCCTATCTTCTTCAGAGAAGCTTCTGTTCAAGTCCCTTGCCCACAATGAAATGGAATTACTTGTTCTTTTCTTATTAATAAGTTTGAGTTCTCTGTGGATTATGTTTATCAAGCCTTTGTCAGAAGCATAACTGGCAAATATCCTCTCCCATTCTGAGTGCTGTCTGTTTGCTTTACTTACTGTGTTCTTGCCTGTGCAGAAGCTTTTCAGTTTGATCAGATCCCAGTAATGTATTTTTGGTGTTGCTTCAATTGCCCAGGAGATCCTCCTCATAAAGTATTTTCCCAGGCCAATTTCTTCAAGTGTTTCTCCCGCACTCTGTCTAAGAAGCTTTATAGTTTCATGTCTTAAGTTTAAATCTTTTATCAAGTAAGAGTCAATTTTTGTTAATGGTGAAAGGTGTGGGTCAAATTTCAGTCTTCTGCAAGTCGCCGGCCAATTCTCCCAGCACCATTTTTTAAATAGGGATTCTTTTCCTCAATTTATATTTTTGATGGGCTTATCAAAGGTCAAATGACAATAAGTGTCTAGGTTCATCTCTTGGTTCTCAATTCTGTTCCATATATCTACCTGTCTATTTTTGTGCCAATACCATGCTGTTTTGATCACCATAGATTTATAGTATAGTTTGAAGTCTGGTAGCATGGCTTCTCCTGATTCATTTTTATTTCTGAGTAATGTCTTGGCTATTCCAGTTTTTTCTGGTTCCATATAAAATGAAGTACTATTTTTTCCAGATCTTTAAAGTATTAGGTGGTGCTTTGATTGGGATTGCATTAAATTTGTAAATTGCTTTGGATAGTGTGGAAATTTTATTTATTTATTTATTTCAGACAGAGCCTCCAGCTGTCTCCCTGGGTAGAGTGCTGTGGCATCACAGCTCACAGCAACCTCCAACTCCTGGCTTAAGTGATTCTCTTGCCTCAGCCTCCCAAGTGGCTGGGACGCTAGGCCCCTGTCATGCCTGACTACTTTTAGGTTGTAGTTTTCATTGTTGTTTGATAGACCTGGGCTGGATTCGAATTCACCAGCTCTGGTGTATGTGGCTGGCACCTTAGCCACTTGAGCTACAGGTGCCAAGCCATTAATATGGACATTTTAACAATGTTAGTTCTTCCTAGCCATGAGTATGGTATGTTTTTCCATTTGTTGACATCTTCAGCTATTCCTTTTCTCAGAGTTTCATACTTTCCTTTATAGAGATCTTTCATGTCCTTTGTTAGGTAAATTCCCAAATATTTCATCTTCTTTGGCACAACTGTAAAAGGAATAGTGTCCTTGACTTTTTTTGGCTTGACTATTATTGGTATATATAAAACCTACTGATTTGTGAGTATTGATTTTTTAACCTGAGATGCTACTGTATTCCTTGATTACTTCTAAGAGTTTTGTAGTTGAATTCCTGGGGTTTTCCAGATATAAAATCATATCATCTGTGTAGAGTGAAAGTTCAATTCCCTCTGACCCTTTTTGTATACCCTTGGTCACCTTCTCTTGCCTGATTGTGATGGCTAAGACTTCCATTACAATGTTAAAAAGCAGTGGAGACAATGGGCAACTTTGCATGGTCCCTGAACTGAGTGAAAATGTTTTCAATTTTACTCCATTCAATATGATATTGGTGTGGGTTTGGTGTAGATGGCCTCTATCAGTTTAAGAAAAGTCCCTTCTATACCTATTTTCTTAAGTGTTCTGATAATGAAAGGATGCTGGATATTGTCAAAAGCTTTTTCTGCATCTATTGAGAGAATGGTCTTTGGTTTTTAGTTTGTTTATGAGATGTATTATATTTAAAGATTTACATATATTGAACCAACCTTGAGACCCTGGGATAAAACTCACTCGGTTATGGTGTATAATTCATTTGATATGTTGCTGGATTCTGTTTGCTAGGATCTTGTTGAATATTTCTGCATCTATATTCATTAAAGATGTTGGTCTATAGTTTTCGTTTCTTGTTGGGTATTTTCCTGGTTTGGGGATCAGGGAAATATTTACTTCATAGAATGTGTTGGGAAGTATTACTTCTTTTTCAATGTTTTGGAAAACGTTAAGTAACATAGGTACTAGTTCCTCTTTAAAGGTTGGTAGAATTCTGATATGAAGCCATCTGGTCCTGGACTCTTCTTTTTTGGGAGATTTTGTATGGTTGATTCTATTTCAGTACTTGATACAGGTCTGTTCAGCACTTCCAATTCTTTCTGATTAAGTCTAGGAACTTGGCATGCTTCCAAGTTTTGGTCAATTTCTTTCAGATTTTCATATTTCTGAGAATAAAGATTTTTGTAGTATTCATTAAGGATTTTTTGAATTTCTGAGGTGTCTGTTGTTATTTTGCCTTTGTCATTTCTGATTGATGATATTAGGGACTTTAATTTTCTATTTTTGGTTAGGTTGGCCAAAGATTTATCAATTTTGTTGAATTTTTCAAAAAACCAACTTTTTGATCCATTGATCTTTTGAATAACTCTTTTGTTTTCGATTTCATCAAATCTGCTCTAATTTTAGTTATTTCATTTCTTCTCCTGGGTTTAGGGTTGAAATGTTCTTCCTTTTCCAGTTGCTTGAGATGTCCCATTAACTTATTGACTTCCTCTCTTTCTGTTCTCTTGAGGAAGGCTTGTAATGCTATAAATTTCTCTCTTAAGACTGCCTTTGCAGTATCCAACAGGTTCTGATAATTTGTGTCTTCATTATTGTTTTGTTCCAAAAATTTGGCAATTTCCTTCTTAATCTCATCTATGACCCAGATATTAATTGGCATAAGGTTATTTAGTTTCCATGTCTTTGTATGAGTATGCAGATACCCGTTATCGTGAGATAATACAAGATTATGATCTGAGAAAATACAAGGAATAATTTCTTTACTTTTAAATTTGCTGAGGTTAGACTCGTGACCTGAGATGTATCAGTTTTGGAGGATGTTCCATGGACTGATGAGAGGAATGTGTATTCAGTTTTGTTAGGATGAAATGTTCTGTAGATGTCTGTTAAATTTAATTGTTGTATGGTGAAGTTCAAGTTCAAAATTTCTTTGCTTTGTTTCTTATTGGAGGATCTATCCAACACTGCCAAAGGGGTGTTAAAATCTCCAACTATTATGATGCTGGAGGTTCTTAAATTACTCATGTCTGTTAGGGTCTCCCTTATAAGCTGAGGGGCATTCTGGTTGGGGGCATAAATGTTAATAATTGAATCTCGTCATGTTGAGTGTTTCCATTAACAAAAAGACCATCCTTGTCTTTCCTTACTTTTGTTGGTTGAAAGCCTCATGTATCTGCAAATAAAATTTCCACCACTGCTTGTTCCTGATTTCTGTTTGCCTTCTATTACAGATGTTCATCCCTTCACCCTGAGTCTATCTTTATCCTTTAAGGTAAGATGAGAAGCAGATTTCTGGCCTGAGTTTTTATATCCAGTCAGTCAACCCATGCCTCTTAAGAGGACAGTTTAAGCCATTCACATTAATTGAGAGCGTTGATAAACCTGGTGGTATTTTGGGTGTCAAGTTTTTCGAAAGTCCAGTGGACATTTTTAATCTTTTCACCACTTTGGAAGTTGGATTTGGTCAAGAATTTCAGAGTGAGTTTACTTTGGTGGTAGAGGATTGGGCTGATCATTATGGAAGATGGCTCTGAGGATATCTTGAAGAGCTGGTTTGGTTATGGCAAATTTCTTCAACATATGTATGTCATTAAAGTATTCAACTTCTCTATCATAAATGAAGCTCAGTTTAGCTGGATACAAGATCCTGGGCTGAAAGTTGTTTTGTTTTAGGAGATTGAAGGTCGATGACCATCCTGTTCTGGCTCGAAAAGTTTCAGCAGAGAGATCTGCCATCATTCTAATATTCTTCCCCTTGTAGGTTATGATTTTCTTACGTCTGGCTGCTTGCAGGATTTTCTCCTTCATAATAACTGTGATGAAGTTAATTATAATGTGTCTAGAAGATGCTTTATTTGGGTTGAGTCGTGCTGGGGTTCTGAAATGGTCTGCTATCTGAATTTCAGTATCTCTTGCAATGCTTGGGAAGTTCTCCTCAATTATCTCTTGGAGTAGAGTATCTGTGCCTTTCGGACTATCCTCTTCTCCTTCAGGGATTCCTATGAGGCGAATGTTTGCTCCTTTGGAGTGGTCCCACAGTTCTCTCAGGGAATGCTCCCTTTTTGCTCTCCACTTCTCTTCCTCTTTGAGCATTTGGTAGTGTTCAAAAGCTTTGTCTTCGATATCAGAGATCCTTTCTTCTACCTGCTCCATTCTGTTACTGAGGGATTCTACTGTATATCTCAGATCTTTGAGGGCTGCAAGTTCTTGCCTCAATGTGTCAAAATCTTTGGTGATTTTGCCTTTGAATTCATTGAATTTGTGAGACAACTTTTGAATTGCTCCTTGAATTTCTAATCCCATATTTACCTCCATTCTGTTAATCTTATTTGCAATCCAAATTCTGAATTTGATTTGTGACATCTCAGTCATTTGTTTATGAATGGGAACATTTGTTGGGTCTCCTTTGTCATTCCTTAGGGAAGTTGATCTACTCTGATTATTCATGTTGCCAGAGTTTTTCTGTTACTTCCACCCCATGATTATTTTTCACCATTTGGCTAGAGATGCTGGCAAGGTGAAATTGAATTGTGGGCTCCTGGAGTTGTAATTAATTAGCCCTTTACCAAAGAACTGGGGCTGGAAATTGTGGCTTTTCCCTTAGAGCTTTACAAAGGTCCCATTCAGAACTACTGCCTGAAGCTCTGGACACCTGCTTGGTGTAATGGGGCTAGATGGCACTGCCTGGTATTCAGCTCGTCTCTGTCCATTCTGGGAGTCAGTGGCTTCAGGCTGAAATCTCAGCTGTGGAGATATATGAGCAACTAAGACACCTCATAGACACCCCCCGCCACAGGTAACAACTGGAAGGGAAGATCCCACACTCCCACAACAACACAACCAGTGTACAACCTTCATGGGTCCCCAGGTGATCAGCCCAGGTCAAGAATTTCAAATCAATTGTCCTAGTTGACACACACACCCATGAAGTGGGAAAGTTCAAAAGGTCTTCAGCATCTAGGCAGCAGGGGTCCACTGGCAGCTCAATTTGACCCCAGTTGGAGACACTGTAGAGCTGCCACCCTGTCAGGGGTGGCACTGCTGCTGGTCCTGTGTGCAGGTTGCAGGAGCCAGCAGGGAGCCAAAGGTCATTGCCACTGGCCACATGGGTCACAGAAGCCAGGTGGGGAGCCAAGTTGTCCACCGTGGGCTACCAAGCCGGGGGGGCCAGTGGGCTGTGGTCCCCAGTGGTTGGTAGTGCAGGACCTGAGCTATGCTCTTTCCAACATGGGGCAAGTTTCTTTCCCCTTGTGACTCCCCACCTCTATTTTTTTAAATTAAATCATAGCTGTGTACATTAATGCAATCACAGGGTACAGTATGGTGTTTTCATATAGAATTTGAAATACTCTCATCAAAGTGGTTAATGTAGCCTTCGTGTCATTTTCTTAGTTATTAAGACATTCATACTTTGCTTTTAGAAAGACTCACTTGTACTCTTGTAAGATAAACCATAGAGGTGACCCCCTTCCCCATTTTCTAAGGCTATAAATAGGTTATATCTTTCCTATGAAAGCTATAATTTAGTTTCAAATTAGGGCAGTGTACATCGGATACTTTTTCTTCCATTCTTGAGATACTTTACTAAGAAGAACATTTTCCAACTCCATCCATGTAAACATGAAGGAGGTAAAGTCTACATCTTTCTTTAGGGCTGCATAATATTCCATGGTGTACATATACCACAGTTTATTGATCCATTCATGGATTGATGGGCACTTGGGCTTCTTCCATGACCTAGCAATTATGAATTGGGCTGCTGATACAAATATTTCTGATACAAATATCTTTGTTGTAATGTGATTTTTGGTCTTCTGGATATATACCTAATAAAGGAATTGTAGGATCAAATGGCAGGTCTACTTTTAGTTCTCTGAGTGTTCTCCAGATGTCTTTCCAAAAGGAACAAATTAGTCTGCATTCCCATGAGCAGTGTAGAAGTGTTCCCTTCTCTCCACATCCACGCCAACATCTCTGGTTTGGGGATTTTGTGATATGGGCTAATCTTATTGGAGGTAGGTGATATCTCAAAGTAATTTTGCTTTACATTTTTCTGATGATTAAGGATGGTGAGCATTTTCTCATATATATGTAGGCCATGTACCTATCTTCTTTAGAGAAGTTTCTTTTCAAGTCCTTTGTCCACCCTGAGATGGGATCACTTGCTTTTTTCTTGCTAATAGGTTTAGGTTCTCTATGGATTCTGGTTATTAAACCTTTGTCAGAGACATGACCTGCAAATATCTTTTCCCATTCTGAGGGTTGTCTACTTGCTTTACTTACTGTGTTATTTGCTGTGCAGAAGCTTTTTAGTTTGATCAGGTCCCAATAGTGTATATTTGATATTGCTTCATTTGGCTGAGGGGTCCTCCTCATAAAATTTTCGCCCAGGCCAATTTCTTCAAGTGTTTTCCCTACACTTTCTTCTAGTATTTTTAAGTTTAAATGTCTTAAGTTTAAATCTTTAATCCAGTGAGAGTCTATCTTATTTAATGGTGAAAGGTGTGGGTCTAGTTTCAATCTTCTACAGGTCACCAACCAGTTAGCCCAGCACCATTTATTAAATAGGGAATCTTTTCCCCACTCAATGTTTTTAATTGGCTTGTCAAAGATCAGGTAACGGTAGGTAGCTGGATTCATCTCTTGGCTCTCTATTCTGTTTCATACATCTACCTCTCTGTTTTTGTTCCAATACCATGCTGTTTTGATCACTATGGATTTATAGTATAGTCTGAGGTATGGTAACATGATTCCTCCTGCTTTGTTTTTATTTCTGAGTAATGTCTTGGCTATTCGAGGTTTTTTCTGATTCCATATAAAATGAAGTATTATTTTTTCTAGATCTTTTAAATATGACAGTGGAGCTTTAATGGAGATTGCATTAAAATTATATATTGCTTTGGGTAGTATGGACATTTTAACAATGTTGATTCTTCATGAGCATGGTATGTTTTTCCATTTGTTAACATTTTCAGCTGTTTCTTTTCTTAGAGTTTCATAGTAGTCTTTATAGAGATCTTTCTCATCCTTTGTTATGTAAACTCCCAAATATTTCATCTTCTTTGTCACTACCATGAACGGAATAGAGTCCCTGACTGTTTTTTCAGCTTGGCTACTGTTGGTATATATAAAGGCTACCGATTTATGAGTGTTGATTTTGTAACCTGAGATGCTGCTGTATTCCTTGATCATTTCTAAGAGTTTAGTGGTAGAATCCCTGGTATCTTCCAGACATACAATCATAACTTCTGTGAAGAGTTAAAGTTTAATCTCTTCTGACCCTATATAGATACCCTTGATCGCTTTTTCTTTCCTAATTGCAATGGCTAAAACTTCCATTACAATGTTAAAGAGCAATGGAGACAATGGGCAATCTTGCCTCGTTTCTGATCTGAGTGAAAATGTTTTCAACTGAACTCCATTCAATACAATATTGACTGTGGATTTGCTATAGATGGCCTCTGTCAGTTTAAGAAATGTACCTTCTATACCAATTTTCTTAAGTGTTTTGATCATGAAAGGATGCTGGATATTATCAAAATCATTTTCTGCATTAATTGGGAGAATCATTTTGAATTTGTTTATGTGATGATTTACATTTATAGATTTATGTATATTGAACCAGCCTTGAGATCCTGGGATAAAACCCACTTGGTTGTGGTGTATAATTTGTTTGATGTGTTGCTGGATTCTGTTTGTTAGGATCTTGTTGAATATATTCGCATTAATATTTATTAGTGATATTGGTCTGTAATTTTCTTTCTCTGTTGAGTCTTTTCCTGGTTTGGGGATCAAGGTGATGTTTGCTTCATAGAATGTATTGGGTAGTATTCCATGTTTTTCTATATTTTAGAAAAAGATTAAGTAGTATAGGTACTAGTTCCTCTTTAAACATTTGGTAGAATTCTGACGTGAAGCCATCTGGTCCTGGGCTTTTCTTTTTAGGAAGATTCTGTATAGCTGATGCTATTTCAGAACTTGATATAGGCCTGTTCAACATTTCCACTTCATTCTGACTTAGTCTTGGAAGGTGGAGTGCTTCCAAGTGTTGGTCGATTTCCTTCAGATTTTCATATTTCTGAAAATAAAGTTTCTTGTAATATTCATCAAGGATTGTTTGAATTTCTAAGGGGTCTGTTGTTATTTCATCTTTACCATTTCTGATTGATGAGATTAGAGATTTAACTCTTTTTTTCTTGGTTAGGTTGCCCAAAGGTTTATCTATTTTATTGACCTTTTCAAAAAATCAACTTTTTGATTTATTGATCTGTTGTATAATCCTTTTGTTTTCAATTTCATTTAATTCTGCTCTAATTTTGGTTATTTCTTTTCTTCTACTGGGTTTTGAATTGGAGTGTTCTTCCTTTTCCAGTTGCTTGAGATGTCCCATTAAGTTGTTAACTTCCTCTCTTTCCGTTTTCTTGAGGAAGGTTTGCAGTGCAATAAATTTCCCTCTTAGGACTGCCTTTCCAGTATCCCAGAGGTTCTTGTAACTCATATCTTCATTATCATTTGTTCCAAAAATTCGGTAATTTCCTTCTTGATCTTGTCTTTGACCCACCTATCATTCAGCATAAGGTTATTTAGCTTCCACGTTTTTGTATGAGTCTGCAGATTCCTGTTGTTACTGAGTTCAACTTTTATTTCATGATGGTCTAAGAAGATGCAAGGACTGATATCTATTCTTTTAAATTTTCTAATGTTAGACTTGTGACCTAAAATGTGGTCGATTTTGGAGTATGTTCTGTGGGTCAATGAGAAAAATATGTACTCAGTTTTGTTAGGATGAAATGTTCTGTAGATATTCATTAAATCCAAGTGCTGAATGGTTAAGTTTAAATCTAAAATTTCTTTGCTAAGCTACTTGTT
The DNA here is from genome assembly GCA_963574585.1 of Otolemur crassicaudatus. Taxonomy (NCBI): domain Eukaryota; kingdom Metazoa; phylum Chordata; class Mammalia; order Primates; family Galagidae; genus Otolemur; species Otolemur crassicaudatus. The sequence goes on along the minus strand of CAUYQS010094073.1, from coordinate 71,768 downwards.
GGAGGATCTATCCAACATTGCTAAAGGAGTATTAAAATCTCCAACTATGATGGAGCTGGGAGAAATCAAGTTTCTCATATCTATTAGAATATTTCTTATAAATTGAGGTGCATTCTGGTTGGGTGCATAAATATTGTTGATTGAAATCTCATCATATTACCCTTAACAAATATAAGGTGACCACCTTTATCCTTGCTTACTTTTCTTGGTTTAAATACTATTGTATCTGTGAATAAAACTGCAACACCTGCTTTTTTCTGCTTTCTGTTTGCCTGGAATATAGATGACCATCCCTTCACCCTGAGTCTATATTTGTCTTTTAGGGTAAGATGGGTTTCTTATATGCAGCAGATATCTGGCCTGAGTTTTTGCATCCAGTCAGCCAGCCTGTGCCTCTTTAGAGGGCAATTTAGGCCATTCACATTGACTGAGAATATTGATAAACCTGGTATAATTTTGGGTATCAAGTTTTTCAAAAAACCAGTGGACATCTTTAATCCTTTTGCCACTGAGGAGGTTGGAATTTGACTAAAATTCTCTGTGTGCATTTACTTATGTGGTGGAGGATTGCACTGGTCATTATGGAGGATAGGTTTGAGAAATCCTAGAGGACTGGTTTAGTTATAGCAAATTTCTTCAATGAGTGAACGTCATTAACGTATTTAATTTCTCCATCATAGATGAAACTCAGTTTAGCTGGATAGAGGATCCTGGTTTGAAAGTTAGTTTTTGGAGGTCACAATTCAATGACCACCCTCTTCTAGCCTGAAAAGTTTCAGCAGAGAGATATGCAGTCACTCTAATATTCTTCCTCTTGTAGGTTGTAGTTTTCTCACGTCTAGCTGCTTTCAGAATTTTCTCTTTCATATTAACTTTAGTGAAGTTGATTATGATGTGCCTGGGGGATGTCTTATTTGGGTTGAGTCCTGCTGGGGTTCTGAATGTGTCTGCTATCTGAATTTCAGAATCTCTTGGCATGTCTGGAAAGGTCTCTTAATTTCATGAAGTAGAGCCTCTGTGTTTTGTGAAGCCACTTCATCTCCTTCAGGAATTCCTATAAGACGAATATTACTTTTCTTCAAATTATCCTAGAGCTCCCTCAGAGAGTGATCCATTTTTGCTCTCCATTTTTCTTCATCCTTGTGTGCTTGGGCACGTTCAGAAACTTTGTCTTCAATGTCAGAGATCCTTTCTTCTTCCTGTTCCGTTCTGTTACCGAGGGATTCTACCGTATTTTTCAGATCTTTGAGGGCTGCAATCTCTTGCCTAAGTGTTTCAAAATCTTTGGTCATTTTATCTTTGAAATTGTTGAATTCTTGAGACATCTTTTGAATAATTTCTTGAGATTCTAATTCTCTCCTTTCTTCCATTCTGTTAATCTTATTTGCTATCCAAATTCTGAACTCGATTTCTGATGTCTCAGCCATCTGTTTATGGGTCTTCAATTGCATCTGCCCCATTTTTCCTTGTGGGAATTGATCTACTCTGGTTATTCATGTTGCCTAAGTTTTTCCACTGATTCTGCCCCATGCTGAATTTACAGTTTGGAGTCTGTCCCAGAACCATTCCTCCAGTGGCTGCCACTGGAGAAAATGCTGGCTTCCTCTTGCTGTCCAGAGAGATAGGGCGTGTCTGTCCAGAAAAGCCTCAGAGGTTTAAGCTTTATTGTTCCCAGTGCTGTGGCTGATGCTCTTTGCCTCAGGGTACCATTGCTGTAGTATGGATCCCTCTCAACTGACCATCCTCTGGCAGTTCTTGGGCAGCCTGGGCCCGGCAAGGGTGGTGGGAACAGTGGGGAATCCACCTGTCATCAGGGGAATGCAGGGCTCAAGCATGCAGCAGGTCTCTGGTCACCTGGTGCCTGGTGAGGGTGGCAGGGGCAGCAGGGATTCCACCTGCCACTGGGGGAGCATGGGGCTCAAGCAAGCAATCAACAGGTCTCTGGCTGCCCAGTGCCTGGAGAGGGTTGCAGGAGCAGTGGGGAAGTTGCCTGCCACTGGGGGAGCATGGGGCTGAAGCAAGCAAGCAGCAGGTCTCTGGCCACATGTTGCCCAGCAAGAGTGGTGGGAGCAGTGTGGAAGCCGCCTGCCACCGGGGGGAACATGGGGCGTGGGGAAAACTTGTGTTTATCTATCTATTCTCTCAGCTCAGCTCTCCTCCTTCAGCTTCGTTGGGTTCTTTCTGGCCTTTATCTCTCCCCCTGGACTGGAGTTTTTGTTGAAAACTAGCTTCAGTCTTCCCTCATCCCCTGTTCCCCCATATTCTTGTTGAATGTGAAAATTGGAGTTAGGGAAAATAGCCAACCCAAAGATTTTGCAAAGTATAAAACACATTGACAACAAATGAACAAATAAACAGACAAAAATATTACCAGACACACAAGTACACAGATGCACAGACAATCAGAAACAAGTAAACAAACAGACAAAAAAGAAACAAACAAAAAAATGATAATCATAAAATGAGAAAAAAAGAAAAGAGGAAAAGAAAAAGAAAAAACTCTACTAGACTGCTGTATGCACTCTCAGCAACTGGTCTGTAGGACCAGGTGCTATGGAGATGCCATTTTTGGAGTTTCACAATATGTCTGCTTCCTGACTGGCTGCCCAGCCTCAGCTGTCCTGTTCCAGATGACACCCCTATCTGCCCTCCAAATTTGGCACAGGAGTCTCTGTTTCACCAGATTATCCACTCAACTCCTAGTTTCCCCTCGAACTGAGAAATCATAATCTTCCGAGGGGAAGGGACTGGTTGCCACTGATGCCCACAGATTAAGTGTGGAGCACAAAAGAGCCCTCAGCCTCTGCGCAAAGCACCAAAGAGCCCTCAGCCTCCTCAAGGGGGGGCGGACTCAGTGTGGAGCACAAAAGAACCCTCAGCCTCTGTGGGGGAGGGACCAGCCACCCCTGATGTCTGCGGTCTCAGTGCAGAGCACAAAAGACTTTTCTGTCTCTGTAGGGGAGGGTTTGGTTGCTGCTGTCCCTTGCCACTTCAGCTTGGTGCCACAAAGACTTTTCTAAAATTACAAAGTTTGTCTGTTTCCTAAGTGAGGTCCTTTCCCCTCACTTTTCTGTCTGGCCACCTAGACCCCTGACTCTCCAAACAGGGTCCAAATGGCTCCCCTTTCTGGTCACCAAATTCCACGCATGAGTCCACGCTTCACCACACTCTCTGTAAAACACCCAAACTCCCCACTGATTGGGACCAGAAGTCCTCCATGGAGGAGGGGTTGGTTGCTGCCGTCTCAGGCCACTGGCTGCTGGCTGTTGGCTGTGGCAGCTGGTGCTGCTTCAGCTGTGGGGCTCAGTTTTCTCTGGCTAATACCATGGTTTTGGGTCACAATTCCAGTCCAGCAATCTGCCTTTTTGCTGCACAGCTTACGTTGCCTGTCTGTGCCAACACTCCATGCAGGGAAGGATACAGCACCCCCACTCTCACCTGAAACTCAAGGAGAATTGATCCAGGGATGCATTCCCTCTGCCATCTTGCTCCACCCCCAGAAGCTCCAGCTTCTTTTACCAGAGTATGGTATTAGAAAACAAGATGTGGGCATTAGGTGTGCTCATTGCTCCCATGAGCACACCTAATGCCCACATTTTCTAGGCCAAAAAATGATGTATATGTATGTATATTAACTTGTGTGTAATGTGCACACCTGTATCTATTTCTGTATGTGGCCACCTGTATCTGTATTAAGGTAATTGTGAGATTATATTGATTCTTTGACTCAAATCCATGATCACATGGCTCATTCTATCCCCCTCCCTTGCTTATTTATAACCCCTTACTCCAACAGTGAGAAACCTGGCTCCTTCCAACTCTCATCCTTTTACTTAATGGTTCAGTTCCAATATGTGTACACAGTGGTAAAGGAATTATTAATGAGTCCCCCTGTGAGGAAAAAGCTTTAAAACTAGAATTTATGTACACTTTATTTAGCTTTTAGTCTTATAGCCTCCACTCATTTCTAAGGTTACGGAGGGCAGAACTTTTCCTCCCTGTTCCCTTCCATGCAGTTATTTCATATATTTGTGAGACAGAGACAGATCCTTTTGTCATGATCTGCATTTGTATCCTGGGATCCCTTGGCCTCCTAAATGATTATTAAAAACATTTGCATACAATAAGGTTTCATTCTTTGTGCTCTAAGTTTCTAAGAGTTTTGAGAAATGCTTAATGTTATGGATCCACCATTTCGGATTTATGCAATGTTTTTTCTGCTCTACAAAACCTCTCATGTTTTACTTATTCAACCCTTTCCCTGCAGAATCCATGGTAACTGCTTATCTTTTTGATAGCACTGTAGTTTTCCTAGTTTTTCTTTTTTATAATGTCATATAATTGAATTCAGATAGTATGTAGCTTTTTTTATTCCCATATCATTCCATATTTAAGATCCACCTATGACTTTCACAGGTTAATATTTCATTTCTTTTTATTGTTGAATAACTTTTCATCTTATTTATATACTAGAGTTTATTTATATATTCACCTATTAAAGAACATTTTGGTTGCTTCTAGTTTTGGTTATTATGAATAAATTGGCTATAAACATTCATGAGAAGGTTTTTATATCATCATAAGTTTTCAAGACAATTGGTAAATACTTACAGATTATCTAGTAAAACTATGTTCAGGTTTCTAAGAAAGTGCCAAATTGTTGTCCAAAAGGACTCTAACATTCTTCATTCCTGTTGAACCAGAGTGGGAATGGTGGGGAATGAGAGAAAAGATGCAAAAGACAAGGATGAGATCAGGAGATCTGGAGCAGTCGTAACTGCATCCAGCCCCCAAATACAAAATCAGCTTCATTTTATAGTATCTCAGTACTATAAAATAAAGTTTTTTTTTTTTTTAATGAGAAAGTAGCATAGACTAAAAACATACTTTTGTTCTTACAATATGATTGGAAAACGTAAATAACTATTAAGAATAATTAATTCTGTCAACAGTTTCTACTGCACAACATTGTTAACATATGTTAAAGATAAGAAATAAAAAGCAAGGGTTGCATAGTTTTCTGTATAGTTTTTAAAGATTAGTTAAAGAAAGAGGTACGTGACATCTGAGAACATATCTAAGAAGGAGAAAAACACGTTGTTTTAAGAGGAGGAAAAACATGTTGATTCAGGTGGAGGAAAGCAGCTGGAGGTCATTCCCTGATTGAAATTGAAATGTGGGCTCTGCCACCTCACAGCCTCCTCTTCACACTTCCCTTTCTCTCTCTCTCTCTCTTTTTTTTTTTTTTTACTTATTCTGTCTAAGGGTATATTGATTTTCTTTTTTTTTTTTTTTTCCAAACAATCAACTTTTCATTTTGTTGAAAAAAAAAAACATATATATAGAGAGAGACTCTTGTTTGTTTAGTTCTCTTCCGGATTTAAAAAAAAAATTCTTTCTTTCTCCTAATTTTGGATTTGGTTTGACCTTGCTTTTCTAAGTGTTTATTTGAAATTGTTTTGTTATATTGATGTAGGCATATGTGCTACAAACTTCCTTCACAACTGTTTTGTTATATTCTACAGATTGTTGTATGTTGTGCTTTCATTTTCATTTTTTCAAGATATTTTTCAGTTCTTTCTTAATTTCTTCATAGACTCATTGATAATCCAGGAACATTCTGTTTAATTTCCACTTATTGTACTGTTTCCAAAGTTGCACTTGGCATTTATTTCTGGTTTAATTTCATTATGGATATGATTTTAGTTTTTCAAAATCTGTTGATGTGTGTTTCATAGATCTAATATATGTCTATCCTGGAGAATTTTGCATATACTGATGAGAAACATGCATATTTTATAACTGAGGAGAAGTGAAATGTCCACTTGGTGCATAATGTAGTTTATATCCAATATTTCTTTTTAAATTTTCTTTCTAGATGATCTGGACAATGCTAAAGTGGCATGTTGGAATCCTCAATTATTATTGTACTGGGATTTATCTTTCTCTTTATCTCTGACAACATTTCTTTCTATTTATTTGGATCCTCTGGTTTGTACATATCTATTTACAATTATCTTCTTGCTGAATTGAACTCTTTATTATTACCTAATGTTTTGTCTCTTTTTCTTAGACTTGTTTTAAAATTAAATATGTTAAGGAGGTACAAATATTTTTGTTACAAATGTAGTTTTATAATGCCCTTACCCAAAGAGTGTTTAATGTGCCAAATAGGTAGTTTTTACCCCTTTGGTCCTCCTCCTGTTCTTAATTTCCAGTGATCCTTTGTGTTCATGTATGCCCATCAATTAGTTGCCAATTATTAGAGAGCACATGTGTTATTTGTTTTCCTTTCCTGAGATACTACACTTAAGAAAATTGTTTCCAGTTCTATCAAATTTCTACAAAAGACATTAGTTCATTCTTTTGTATGGTTAAATAATAATCCCTGGTGTATATGTAACAAATATTCTTAATTCCCTTATGCATTGATGAGTACTTAGGTTTATTCCCCATTTTGGGATGGTGAATGTGGCTGCAATAAACATTTGAATTCAGGTGTGTTTTTGATAAAATGACTTCTATTCCTTTGAGTAGATACTCAATAGTGGAGTTGTTGGATCAAATGTGAAGTCTATAATTATTTCTTTCAGGTATTTCTAAACTGTTTTTCATAGAGGTTGTACTAATTTGCAGGCCTACCCACCTGCAAATTAGTTTCAGTATTACCTTTCTTTTGCATTAATACAGCATCTATTCTTTTTTGACTTTTTAATAATAGCCATTCTAACTGGTATAAGGTGACATCTACTTGTAGTTTCAGTTGCATTTCCCTGGTGATTAATGATATTGAACATTTATTCGTATGTTTGTTGGCCATTTGTCTATCTTCTTTTGAAATACTTGTGCTCGTGTCTTTTGCAAACGTTTAATTTATCTGTTTGTTTATTTATTTTTGAGACAGAATCTCATTCTGTCACCCTAGGTAGAGTGCAATGATATCATTGTAGCTCATAGCAACCTCAAATTCTTGGGCTTGAGTGATCCTCTTGCCTCAGCCTCCTGAGTAGCTGGGTCTATAGGTGCCCCCATGGTGCCTGGCTAGTTTTTCTATCTTTAGTAAAGATTCTTAGTAGAGGAGTCTTGATCTAGCTCAGGCTGTTTTTGAACTGCTGAGCTCAAGCAATCCACTTGCTTCAGCCTCCCAGAGTTCTAGGTTACAGATGTGAACCACCATGTCCAGCCTTTTTTTGGTTCACTTTTTACTGAGGTTGTTTGGTTGTTTTTGTTGATGATTGGTTTGAGTTTCTTCCTTGTAGCTTCTGGATATCAGTTCTTTATTGAAAGTAGAGTTTGCAAATATTTCCTCCCATTATGTAGGTTGTCGATTTACTCTTCATTATTTCCTTTGCTGTAGAGAATGATTTTAATTTAATCAAGCCCCCCTTATTTATTATTCCCATATTTGACTGCAGGGTCTTAGTCATAGTTCTTTGCCTAGATCAATGTCTAGGAGAGATTTTCTTACCTTTTTCTTTCAAGATTTTTTTTTTTTTTATGGTTTCATGCCTTAAATGTAATTCTTGTATCCATCTTGAATTAATTTTATATATGAAAAGAGACAGGGGTCCTTCTTCATACTTCCACAAGTGGCTATCCATGTTTCCTGGCACCATTTATTTAATAGGGCTTCTTTTTCACAGTGTATATTGTCTGCTTTGTTGAAGATCAGTTGGTTGTAAGTAGATGACTTTATATCTCAGTTCTTAGTTCTATTCAATTGATCTATGTCTATCCTTTTACACTAGCACCATGATGTTTTGGTTAATATAGCCTTGTTGTGTAATTTGAAGTCAGGTAATTAGAAGCCTTTGAATTTGTTCTTTTTGCTTCAGATTGCTTTCGCTCTTTTTTGATCTCAAAAGAAATGTAGATTTTTTTTCTAGATCTGTGAAATATGACATCGGTATTTTGATGGAAATGCCATTGAATCTGTAAATCACCTTAAGTAATATGAGCATTTTAACAATGTCAATTCTACTGTTTGATGAGCATTTTTTATTTCTTTATGTCATCTGTCATTTCTTTCATCAGTTTCATAGTTATCCTTAAAGATCTTCTATCTCCTTGTTTAACTATATTTCTAAGTGTTTTATTTTCTTAGTAGTTATTGTGAATAATATTGAGTCTTTGATTTGAATCCCAGCTTGATGGTTATTAGTATATAGAAATGCTATTGATTTGTGTACAATGATTTTTTAAGCTAAGAGTTTGCTGCATTTATCAATTCTGTGAGTCACTTGGCAGAGTGTTTGGGCTATCCTACACATAAGATCATATTGTAAATGCAATGGGATAGTTTGACCTCCTCATTTTTGATTTGGAACTCTTTCTTTTTTTCTCTTGCCTGATTTCTCTGGCTGGGATTTCCAGTACTCTTGTTGAATAGAGCTAGTGATGGTGGGCATCTTTGTCTTTTTTCAGTTCTTAGTGGAATGCTTTCAACTTTTCCTCATTAAGTTTGATCTTAGCTATGGGTTTGACATATATGGCTTTTGTAATACTGGTATATATTCTTTCTATACATGGTTTGTGGAGGGATTTTTATCATGAAAGCATGCTAGATTTAATTGAATGTTTTGTCTATATGTATGAAATTATTACATGGTCTTGTTTTTTACTTCTGTTATGTGTTCAGTCTTGTTTATTGGTTTGCCTATGTTGATCCACCATCTCTGGGATGAATAACTGATTATGGTGAATTAATTTTTGATGTTCTGTTGAATTGTATTTGCTAGGTTTTTGTTGAGGATTTTTACATTTATATTCATAAGGTGTGTTAGTCTATAGATTTATTTTTTTGTTGTGTCCTTTCTTGATTTATTCAAGTGATACTGGCTTCTCAGAATGACCTAGGGAGGTTGCTTTTGCTCTTATATTTCTAGTTTCTTGAGATGTGACATCAGGTTGTTAATTGTGAGCTTTTTGTATTTTTGATGTAAGCAGTTAAGGCTATAAATTTTCCCCTTAAGATTGGTTTGGATGAATTCCATAGATTTTGATAGGTTGTGTCCTTTTCATCATTTTGTTAAAATAATCTTTTGATTTTCATTTTAATTTAATCATTGATCCAGGGATTGTTTGGTAGCAGATTGTTTAATTTCCATTTTTTTTTTTTTTTTTTTTTTTTTGTAGAATTGAATGTTTCTCTTGGAATTGATTTCTACTATTATTGCAATGTAGTCTAAGAGGATACATGGGATTATTTCAATTTTTTTGAATTTTATGAAACATTTTTTATGATCTAAGATAAGATTAGTCTTGGACAATGTCCAGTGTGCAAATGAGAAGAATGTATATTGAATAGTTTTTGTGTAGGATGTTCTGTAATTGTCTATTAAGGCCATTTTTTTAAAGAGTATTGTTCAAGCCCAATGTTTCTTACCTATTTTCTATTTTGATGATCTGTTCATTCTGTCATTGGTGTCTTGAAGTCACTGGAAATTAAATGACTCTTTGCTTAGATCTAACAAGATTGGCTTTGTGAACCTATGAGCTTCTGTGTTAGGTGAATATTAAGTATTATGATATCTTCCTTTTGAATTATTCTCTTTACCTTTATATAACATCATATTTGTCTTTTTTTTTTTTTTTACCATTGTTGGTTTAAAGTCTATTTTAAGTTATATCAGAATGAAAGATCTGCTCACTTTTATTTTCTATTTATGTGGAATAGTCTTCTTCTATCCCTTCATCTTGACTCTATGTGAGTTGTTGTGATTCAGATGTGTTTCCTGGATACAGCAGACATTTGGATTGTTTATTTTTATCCATTTGGCCAGTATATTCACAGGGGAATTCACAGAATTCATAATGAGTGCTAGCATTGATGTGTGAGCTGCTGTTCTGTCCAGTATATTCACAGGGAAATTTAGTGCATTCACAGTGACTATTAGCATTAATATGTGAGCTGATGTTCTGTCCATAATGCTGGGTATTAGTTTTTTGTTTTGTTTTCCTTCTGGTGCTGTAAATGCTTTGTAAGAGCTGTGAACTTTAACTTTGGGGTAATTTTACACTGCTGAGTATCTACTGTACTATTCCATGTATGATGCACTTCTGAATATTCCCTGTAGAGCAAGTCTAGTTGTGAAAACTTGTGCCTTAGAAAATTTTTTAACATTTTTATCTCAGCAGAATACAAAAGAGAAAATGGAGAAGAAGACAATATTTGAGAGATAGTGGGTAAATATTTTCCAAAACGGATGAAAGTAATCAATATACAAGTTTTATTTTTTAATTGTGAAAATCAATTAGGATGAATATTAAAATTAAAACACTATTCATCGGTACATCATAGTCAACTGCTAAAAACCAAATATAAAGAGAATACCTTAAAAACAGTAAGATATAAAAGACATGTTTCAGGTCAGGTAACAATGGACTGACATTTCTAAAGTACTAATTGGTAACACAACACTTTGAACCTATAATTCTTTACAAAGCTAAGTAGCCTTCAAAACATAAGGTAGAAGACTTCTCAATTTGTCCATGAGGGAACAACGTCCATAATTAAATTCTTAACATAAACAATTTTAAAAATGGACCAAAAATTAGAGACTATATTCATAGACACTGGCAACAGATAGTCCAGGGATTTCCTCCCTCCACCACCACCCTGCCACCCCCAAGAAAGAACATATGACATTACCCAGATTTTCTGTTTTCAGACTATAGTACACGCAGGGAGAACTGAAACAAAACCTGGCAAACCTACTGAGGTGAGGAAAAAGAGACTGAAATTCCAAAACACTAACATAACTGAAGTTTCCACACTGGAGTTCTAGAAAGGAGGGCAATGCAAAGGAAAAGAATTTTAGAAGTCTGCACAAAGTACACTTGAGTTTTTATTTGAATACTTGAATAACAATATGCCCATGAATAAAGTAACATTCTATAAGTCTAGACTTCTCAGGAAAGAACAATTATGTAGGAGCTGGAAGATAAAGAGATCCCAGGGCTCACATAGGAGTAGAATTTATTTGAGATTCTTTCAGCCAAGGTGAGGAGAGGTCAGGTACAGGTGGCATCCACCATTCAGTACTGACCTCAGAGGGATCATGCACTAAAATTGGGCCTACATTATCCATTATCTCTAAAATAAATAATCTAGACTTTTACTTAAATAGTTTAAAAACAAAACTTAAATACCAAATTAATCTGTAGCAAAGAAAATTCTCCTCCCTTTCTCTCATGCACACACATACACACAATCCAGCACTTAGTGACATAAAAATATAAAGTACAGCATCCAATAAAAATTTTGCTGCTAAAAGACACGTAAAAATGTGAGCCATTGCTGAAGAAAAATTTGTTTACCAAAAAATTCAAAAAGGACCATCAGCTATTCTAATTGTGTTTTACATGATCAAGTATGTCAGGAAAAATATGAATATAAATGGGATAAAATAAAAGGTAGAAAATGGGTTTAAATGGAACTTCAAGCAACAAAAATTATTATTAGAAAGTAAAAATTCACTGAAAATAGAAAAAAATTTAATTCTATGGAAATAGTATAAAAGTAAATACATTAAAATGAAAGTATCCATGGGAAGTAAAATGAGAAAAAAAAAGACTGAGAAATGAACTAAGCTTTGTTACCTGTAAGATATCATCAGGATAATTGATATACTATGATTAAATTTCCAGAAAGGTAGAAGAAAAAGAGAAAGAAAAAAAAAAAAAAAACTACTTGTAGAAAAAATGGCTGAGTATCAGTTTGTATTAAATTTATAAAGATGAAGAATTCAAAAGCTCCATAAACTTTAGGAATATTAAAACAAAGATGGAAACAGCCAATGCACATCATAATCAACTTTCTAAAAATCTATGATAAAGAGAAAATCTTTAAGGCACCTAAAGAAAAAGAGATATCTTACGCACAAATAAACAAAAGTAATAGCTTTTAATTTATCAAGAACCTACTAAGTATAAGAAAACAAACTTCAGAATAATGAATATTATCAGGAATAGAGATAGTTTTTCATGATAATAACAAATCAGTTCATGGAGAAGACATAGTGTTCTTAAATGTTCTGGAACTAAATAATAGAACTTTAGGGTAATCAAAGCAAAAACTGACAGAATTAAAATAAGAGATAGACCAGATAGAACAAAAATTATAGTACGAAAATTTAACACTTTTTTTCTCAGTAACTGTCAGAACAAGCTGATGAGAAATCAGTAATGCTATAAAAGACTTTATTAACGCCATAAAGTAGCTGCACCTAATTGGCATTTATAAGATACTCTGTCTAACAACAATTGAATTCATACTAGTTTCATGCTCAAAAGAAACATTAGCCAGCATAGACCATATTTTGGGTTATAAAGTAAGCCTCAGCAACTTCAGAATGTTTGGAATCATGGTAAGTATGTGACTTGACCTCAACAGAATTCAGTTACAAATAATTCACTGAAAGTTATCTTTAAAATCCTCAAATACTTGGAAGCCTAATCAGCACATTTCTTAATAAACTGTGATTCAATGATGAAGTAATGAAGATAATTTGAAAACAACTTTGAACTGAATTTTAAAAAGGTGTATATCAGATTAGTGGGCTACAACTAAAGGGACATTTATATCATTAAACGGTCTTAACAGGAAAGAATTTTCTAAAATCAGTGACCTGTGTTTCTACCTTAAGATGCCTAATAAGTAGAAAAAAAAAATAAGCTGAAGAAAGAAATATTTAGGCTAAGAACAAAAGAAGATACGATAGAAATTACAAAAGGCAGCAGGGAAAGATTAAGTCGAAACTTGTTTCTTTGAAAAAAAAAGTCAGTTATAAATATCCATGTAGACTGATCAAGAGGAAAAAAGAAATGATAAAAATTACCAACAACAGGGATGAAATGTGGGCAAAGAAGGTGCATTATTGTAGAAGGAGATAGTATAAATAACTAACAAAACATTTAACAACTTAGATGAAAGGAACTAATTTCTTTAAAAGCAAAAACTATCATTTAAATTATTTAAGAAAAAATATGAATCATCTTGCATATCTTAAATAAATTGAATTTATTATGAAAAACATTTCCACAAGGTAAACTCTAGGTTTAGATGGTTCCACTGGTGATTTTTATCAAATTGTTTGGAAGCTATAAGACCAGTCAATAACAAAGATACAATCCTTACCAAATATTAGCAAATGGAATGCAGTCACATATTATCAAAAGTATAACTCATTATAACCAAAGGATGCATACTCCAGAAATAAAGGGCTGTTTTAACATAAGAAAGCCAGTCAAAATAATGCATTCTCTGAAAGAGAAAAAAACATAGGAACCTATTGATAGATATTGTGAAGTCAATTAGACAAAATATAACGCACATTCATTATGAATAGAAATGAACAAGTACTATTTGCAAAAGAGTAAAATAAAACCTTAAATATTAAACTGTATTTAATGTGGAAAAATGATACTTTCCATATAAGATCAGGTAGGGTATGCACTCTTATCACTTCTTCCCAACATTGTACTCAACATTCTAACCTATGCAAGTTAAGGAAAAGAAAAAAATGTATGCATGTTGAAAGAAAGAAGTATTTGTTAATTCTTTACAGACAATATAACTATGTCAATGGAAAACAGTAAAGAATCTCCATAAGATCCACTAAAACAAGTGAGTTTAGCAAAGTTGAATAATATAAGGCACAAACCCCAAATATATTTCTATATACCAGCAATGAAGAATTCAAATTTTGAAATCATAACATTTACAATAGTACAAAGAAACTGCAAACTTTTAAAGGATATAACCAACAAAATTTATGTAAGATTTGTACATCAGAAATCATAAAATATTGATGAAATTTAAAATAGCTTAAAAATGGATAATTATACAACTTTCATGAAATAGACAACCACATATTTTTATATCAATTATCTCCAAATTGATATATAAATTCAATGCAATCCCATCAAAATTTCTCTTAAAAATTGATAAAATGATAATAGAGTTTCTAGAAAAGGAAAAGATCTATAACAGCCAATGTGATTGTGAGAAAAAAGAATTAAGTTGGATTACACATACTGCTTCATACTACAACTTAATGGAATATTACAAGATTAAAAGCCATATTGGCCAATCCACAGACTAGAATCCAGAAACATACACTAGCATATATTGTTAACTGATTTTGGACAGAGGTACCATATCCAAGGAAAATGATTTTTTATCAACATGAAGAAACCTCAGAAAACCTCAACCTTATCTTGAAGCATGTAAGAACATAAAGGAAACAAAAACCTTAAAAATAGATTCTACCCATAGGATAACATTTCTCATGGTCATTCCATAAAGAGAGCTCCAAAATTGCTTTGGAGTGGACAAGGCACTAGTATTGGTGCTTAGCCTCCCAATAGGAATATTTCAGAGATGACCATAGTGTTATTCAGCAATGAGGTATATAGAACACTTTCTAGAATGAGTTTCCAAAATTAATTGTCCAACCTTGGATGCCTAAAGGTGAAAATGAAAATTATAAAACAGCTAGAAGACCCAGGAAAAAAATCTTTTTGACTGTGGATTAGACAAAAATTTCTTAAGTGAAACCAGAATTCATAAACCATAAAAAAGCAAATTGAATTTATTCAAAAATGAAATTTTGTGTCCTTTGAAAAGCACTTTTAAGAAAATAAAGATACAAGGCATTGGTAGAAAATATTTGCAAATTGTATGCCTAATACTTTAGTTTCCTATTATAATGTATTAATACAAAATTAATGGTTTAGAACAGCAAAAGCCCAATCTCTCACAGTTCAGGAGGTCTGGCTTCAGAAATCTCTTTCATTGAGCCACCAGTCAAGGTGCCAGCAGGACCTTCCGTCCTGTGGGTACTACAGGATTATCTTTTTCCTTGTTGTTGTTAGCCTCTGGAGATGGCCTGCATACCTTGGCTTGTGCACATATCCTTGTATCCCTTAAACTCTTGCTTCCACTGTCACATATCTTATTTCTTTTTTTAACCTTCTTGCCTCCCTCTTATAAAAAACCTATAGTTACACTTAAAGCCACCCCAATAATCTAGGATAATCTTCTCACCTCAAGATTCCTCATTAAATCTATAAAGCCTTTTGACATATAGTATCATTCACAGGTTAGAGGGACAGGATACAGATATCTTTGGGTGGGTGGGTTGGGTGTAGCATTATTTAGCCTACAGCATCTGATAAAGGACTTATGTCTAGAATTTATAAACAATTCTTACAAATAAAAAAATGTTAAAAAAATACCCAAATAATACTCAGAGTATTTAGGATTCTGATGCTTGTGTATTTACCCTGGAAATGAAAACTTTTTGTTCACACAAAAACCTATACACAAATGTTTATAACAGCTCTATTTAGGTTCCAAACCCAAACCTTCCTTCACTAATGTCATTCAAGGCATAAACAAACAAACAAACAAACAAACAGAAAACCTGCAGTACATCCTTACAATGGAATGCTCCTCATCAATGAAATGGAATAAGTTATTGAGGAAAATAACCTGGTTGACCTAAATAATTATACTTAGTGAAATAAATAAGACTCAAAATGTTAGATACTATATGATTAGTTAATATTTCTTTCTAAAAGAGGCAAAAATATAACAGTGAAAATGAGATTAGTAGTTATCCATTTTTAGTGCTGGCAGGAGTGGACTGAGGCAATATTTTGTGGTATTAACACTGTAGTAAATTACATATACATCAAAACTTATGTTAAAACTCATAGAACTATATACCAAAAATGAAGCTAAACTTACCCTTTCTAAGGTAAACAAACAAAAAAGAATAAAAATAGCCAAATTTAAAAGAACTTCAGACCAATTTCACTAATGAATATAGATGCAAAAATTCTCAGCAAAATTCTAGCCAATAAACTACAGCTTCTCATCAAAAATGTCATACATCATGATCAAGTAGGTTTCATCCCAGGGATACAAGGCTGGTTTAACATATGCAAGCAAAAACAAGGATCATATGATCCTCTTAATAGACTCAGAGAAAGCATTCCATAAAACCCATCATCCCTTTCTAATTAGCACACTGAAGAGTATAGGCATAGGTGGCACATTTCTTAAACTGATTGAAGCTATCTATGACAAACCCAAAGCTGATATTTTGCTAACTGGAGTAAAACTGAAAGCTTTTCCACATAAGAACCAGATAAGGTTCTCCTCTATTGTGACTACTGTTCAACATGGCGCTGGAATGTCTAGCCAATACAATTAGGCAAGTGAAGGAAATAAAGGGCATCCAAATGGGAACAGAGGAGGTCAAACTCTCCCTCTTTGCTGATGATATGATTTTATACTTAGAGAACTGTAAAGACTCAACTACAAGACTCCTGGAAGTCATCAAAATATATAGTAATGTCTTAGAATATAAAATCAATGTCCACAAGTCAGTAGCTTTTGTATACGTCAATAACAGTCAAAATGAGAGGCTAATTAAGGGCACAACTCCCTTCACCATAGCTTCAAAGAAAATGAAATACCTAGGAATATACCTAATAAAAGAGGTGAAGGACTTTCATAAAGAAAATTATGAAACTCTAAGAAAAGAAATCATAGAAGATACTAACAAATAGAGGAGCATACCATGCTCATGACTGGGAAGAATCAGCATTGTTAAAATGTCTATACTTCCCAAATCAATCTACAAATTCAATGCTATTCCTATTAAAATACCAAGATTGTACATTCAAGACCCAGAAAAAATAATTCTTCATTTTGTATGGAACCAGAAAAATCCCTGTATAGCTAAGGCAGTTCTTAGCAATAAAAACAGAGCCGGGGGCATCAGCATACCACCCTTTAGGCTGTACTACAAGGCTATAGTGGTCAAAACAGCATGGTATTGGCACAAAAATAGAGACACAGACATTTGGAATCGAATAGAAAACCAGGAACTAACATCTTACAACCACCTAATCTTCGATAAACCAAATATGAACATAAACTGGAGAAAAGAATCCCTATTCAATAAATGGTGCTGGGAGAATTGGATATCCACATGTAAAAGACTGAAACTGGACCCGCACCTTTCTCCACTCACAAAAATTTATTCAAGATGAGTAAAAGATCTAAATTTAAGGCATGAAATGATAAAAATCCTCAAAGAATAGGAAAAATACTGGAAGACATTGGTGTGGGGAAAGACTTTATGGAGAAGATTTCTGTGGTAATTGCAATAACAACAAAAATAAATAGTACTTAATTCAACTGAAAAGCTTCTTTACAGCTGAGGAGACAATAACCAAAGCAAATCCAGATGTCCTCAAACTATGGTCCACGGGCCACACGTGGCCTGCCTAGGACATTTATCTGGCCTGCTGGGTGTTTTTGCCACTGCTGCCTGTCCTGATTAGCAGCCGACTCATCCCAGGGCCCACAGTCTGGACCTCCAACAGTCTGAGGTACAGTGAATTGGCCCCCTGTTTAAAAAGTTTGAGGACCCTTGAAATAGACAACCTACACAATGGGAAAGGATATTTGCATACTTTGAATGAGACAAAAGCTTGAAAACTAGGATCTATAGAGAACTCAAATTAATCCACATAAAAAAGCCAACAATCCCATGTATCAATGGGAAAGAGAGATGAATAGAAACTTTTCTAAAGATGACAGACAAATGGCTAACAAACATATGAAAAATGCTCATCGTCCCTAATTATTAGAAAAATGCAAATCAAAACCACCCTGAGATATCATCTAACCCCAGCGAGGATGGCCCATGCCACAAAATCTCAAAACTTCAGATGCTGACATGGATGTGGAGAGAAAGGAACCCTTTTCCACTGCTGATGGGGCTGCAAACTAATACAACCTTTTTAGAAGGCATTATGGAGAACCCTCAAAGAACTCAAGCTAGACCTCCCATGTGACACTGCAATTCCATGATCCTTTTACCATAAGAACACTTGTACTAGACTATTTACTGCAGCTCAATTTACAATCTCCAAAATGTGGAAACAACCTAAATGCCCATGAACCCAGGAATGGATTAACAAGCTGTGATATATATATATATATATATACACATATATATATATATCATGTAATACTATTCAGCCATTAAAAAATGGAGACTTTACATCTTTTGTTTTAACCTGGATGGAAGGGGATCACATTCTTCTTAGTAAAGCATCACAAGAATGAAGAAGTAAGAATTCCATGTACTTAATCATGATATGAGGATGATTAATGACCTAGTACAAGGTGAGGGGTGGGGGAAGAGGAGAGCAGAGATATTGAAGGAGGGAGGGAGGTGGGGAAGGGGAAAACTGAGAGAGAGAAGGAGGGTGGTTGGGGGATCATGGTGTGACACAACTTTTGGAGGTGGGACACAATTATAAGAGGGACTTTACCTAACAAATGCAATCAATGCAACTTGGTTCTTTGTACCAAAAAAAAAAAAAAAAAAAAAAAAAAGGAGTGAAATTTTGAACACATTAAAAATACATACAAAGGTCAGGCGTGTGAAAAAATACTTACCATAATTGGTCATGAAAGAAATGCAAATTAAAACAATAATCTAACCATCACATACCTATTTGGCTGCTAAAATTACAGAAAAAAATAAAAACAATGAAAAATCTTGGTAACAATTTGTAGAAACATTACTGACAGGTGGCCTTTAATATAAAATGGTACAATCTCTCTGCAAAATATTTTAGTAGCTTCAGGTCCTATGTATTATTGGTTTATTATATGTCCAAACAATTACACTCATAGGTATGTACTTACAAGAACTGAAAGTGTACATCCACATGAAGCCTTCCACACAAGTATTTATAGTCACTTACCCAAACTCAGTGACAAGTGAATGGAGAAACACATTATTGTGTATTCATACAATAGAATACCACTGACAGAATAAGAAAAAGCTATAAGAATTGTGATACACAAAGTAGCATTAGTGGATCTCAAAAACAATATAATGAATAAAAAAAAGTCTGGAACAAAATGTACATACTGTAAAATTTTGTGTACTTGGAACCATAGAAAGATAATTCAAATCTATACTTACAAAACTAATCGATGATTGTCTGAGCCATAGGAGCTTGACTAGGACCAGTAAGAAGAAATTTTTGGCTTGAGAGAAATATTATATTTCTTGATTTTGGTCTTGATTACATGATGCATAAGTTTACCTAACATGTTCATGAAAATGGTTTCACTGTTGGTCCTGTGGCTCAAAGGAGTAGGGTGCTGGCCCCATATGCCAGAGATGGTGGTTTCAAACCCCCCCGGGCCAAAAACGCCAAAAAAAAAAAAAAAAAAAAAAAAAATGGGTTCACTGTTTTTGTATGCAAACTACATTTTACAAATTTGTTTTAAACAAATGTAGATGGACACACAGAGGAGGGAGTCATGTGAAGAGGAAGGTGGAGACTGGTGTCCTGAAGCCACAATCCAAGGAGCAGCTGGAGCCTGCAGGAGCTGGAAGGGCAAGGAAAGATTCTCCCTAAAGGCTGTGATTTCAGACTTCTGACCTCTGGACTTGTGAAGGGATACATTTCTGTTGTTTTAAGATGTTTGATTTGTTGTAATTTGTTACAACTGCCCTACTTCATACCAACTTCTGGTGGTGCTTGGTTTGTGGCAACATTCCTCAGAACTCTGCCTCTGTCTTCATATGGCTTTAGCCTTTCCCCCTCTCCTCTTCAGTCTCTTTAAAGCCCTATTGTCATCAAACTTAAGGCCCGCCCAGGTAATCCCAGATGATCCCTTTTCAAAATCCTAAACTTGATTGCATCTGAAAAGTCTCAGTGGTGTTGCATTCACAGGTACCAGGTAAAGGTCTTCATAAGGGGCCCCATTCAAACCACAACAGTGATTTTGAAGGATCAAGTTCTTTCAGAGGAGGATTTAAATCTCAAATGCAGTTAGGTAATCAATAATGTTTTATGGTACCAGGAAACCAAAGGTGCCCTTGACATTATGATTTTCCACAGTAAAGTGACGCTCCCTCTGGTAATAGTTCTCTTCTGTCAAGAATCCAGGATGTTAAAACTGACAGAGACACCATGAGTTGTCCCAAGGCCTTGTTTGACCACCCAGGACAGCTTGGTTGAATGTTTCATGATGTCCCAGACTCAGAGGGCAGGCAGTGCTCAGTTCCTCACACTGACTTTATTCAATCCTGGTGAAGGCTGTGCTGGTCCTGCTGTTACCACTACAGGCAAGGAAACAGATGAATCAACTGTGAGTGCCTTGCCCAATGACTGCTATGCCTGTAATGTTGAGGGCCAGGAGAGCACTGAAGGACTGCTCCTCACCATGGTCTGGGGCTTCCAGCAGGAGGGGAAGAAATGTAATAGATGCAGTTGCATTTCCCCAGTGAAGAAACAGTCCAAGAATACTGTGAGTGGGGGGAGAGGGAATAAAGATGAGATAATTGCATTTTTCTTGGGAAAAACTATAGAGATTTTATCTCTCACAAACCTGTACTACAAGAATTGCTGAAAATAGTTCCTCAGAATGAAAAGAAATTATTCTAATGGAAGCCCTTTTAGGAGAAAAAAAAGTAAAGCATATCAGACACTTAATAATGGAAGAAGCCCAAGTACCCATTGACCCATGAATGTCATATACCATAAATTGTGGTATATGTACACCATGGAATACTATACAGACTTAAAGAAAGATGGAGACTTTACCTCTTTCATGTTTACATGGATGGAGCTGGAACGTATTCTTCTTAACGAAGTATCTCAAGAATGGAAGAAAAAGTATCCAATGTACTCAGTCCTACTATGAAACTAATTTTTAGCTTTCATATGAAACCTTAACCCCATTATAGCCCAAGAATATGGGGAAAGGGGAAAGGGATGGCAGGGGAAGGGGGAGGATGGGTGGATGGAGGTTGATTGGTGGGAACACACCTACAGTGCATCTTACAAGGGTACATGTGAAACTTACTAAATGTAGAATATAAATGTCTTAACACAAGAACTAAGAAAATGCAATGGAGGCTAATGGAGGTTAATCACTTTGATGAAAATATTTCAAATTGTATATAAAACCAGCACATTGGTACCCCATGACTGCATTAACGTACACAGTGATGATTTAATAAAACAAAAAAAGAAAAGAAAACAAAACAAAATGTGTCCATCTGTTTCTGTCTCTTTGACCTTCATTACCTATACATTCATCATTCTATCATCTGTCCATCTAACTATCCATTTTCCATACTTTCTATGTACAGATATGGTTTGGGTCCACCCAGGATCTAACTATCCATCCTTTGTATTTTCTTTTTCATTCTTTTGAGGCAGAGCCCCAAGCTGTCACCCTTGGTAGAGTGCCATAGCATCACAGCTCACAGCAAACTCCAACTCTTGAGCTTAAGTGATTCTCTTGCCTCAGCCTCCCAAGTAGCTAGGACAACAGGCGCCACCACAACACCCAACTATTTTTTGGTTGTAGTTATCATTGTTGTTTAGCAGGCCTGGGCTGGATTTCAACCTGCCACATGTGGTATATGTGGCTGGCACCTTAGCCGCTTGAGCTACAGGCACTGATCCTATTTCTGTTTTCTATGTATCCATCCTGTTTGATACCACCAAGATCTAACTACCTATCCCTTGTATTTTCTGTGTATCTACCCTGTTTGGGTCTGCCCAAGAGGTCTAACTATCCATCCTTCCTATTTTCTATGTATTCATCCTGTTTGGGTCCACCCAAGAAGATCTTTCTCCTGGCTTTGTATCCCTCTATCAGAGCAGTAAACACACTGCCATGTAACTGGCTGTTCCTATGTCTGATTCATTTGGATTCCTGCTTACAAAATAAGTGAGGATAATGTAGTCTTTTTTACCAAAGATTCTCCAACACTTAACATGGTTCTGGGATGATTCCATAAATGAATATTTATCAGAGAATGAATAAATGACTGACAATGAAAAGAAAATGAAAGGAAACCCTGAATTTTGATGTTGAGAAAATGTTTCTTATTTTTCATTAGAAAAAGTCATTTATAGGCCAGAATTAAAGTCTAGTAATCAACTGTCTTATTTATTTTGTGCTAAAGGATAGATAAATAAAATACCATTCCTTATTAAACTTATGATTATATGGGGATACAGCTTACAGATGTAGCATCTTCATTTGGAAAGCTAGTCATCTAGTTGAGATTGCTGAAAGATCTGCACACATCACACATACCTGATGTTTGATGGACAATGAGCATAAGTATCCAGAAAACTCAGTTCTTGAGTGGTGTAGCGATTACTTGAGAGGGCATCATTTTGAATAGGAATTGCATAAATGTGCAGCTTAGTTAGTAGATCAATTTGAGAAATGATAGTTTGGTTGGAAGGTGAAGGGTATTCCCAGAGACAACGGACTCCAATACACAAAAGGTTGTGAGGTAAAACTAGAAAGACATGAGGGGATCATATTAAAAATAATCTTGAAGAAAGTGACAGTTACTTTGTCCAAGGAGAGATGGTATTAGAGACTTTATTCATTAAAGTCAACTACCAGCATTATTCCCCTGACTTTGTTCCCACATTATTAGCAATCTCTTAGTCTGTTAGGTGTCATTCACTGTGCTAGGTAGTTTTTATATGCTATGTTAGAAAACTCACAGTACTAGCACTCTGGGAGGCCAAGCTTGGTTGTTTGAGTTTAGGAGTTTAAGACAAGCCTGAGAAACAGTGATAACCCATCTCTACTAAAAATAGAAACATTAGCCCAGCATGGTGGTCCACACCTGTAGTCCCAGCTACAGGAGTGGTTGCCTGAAGAGGATTGATTGCTTAAGCCTAGGAGTTTGAGGTTGCTGTGAGTTAGGATGGGACAGCAAGAGAGTGAAACTTTGTTTCAAAAAAAAAAAAAAAAAAAAAGTGAACTATCATAGTAACCCTAAATGGAGACAGGGAGACAGATACTTTACAGATATTACCTAAAGTCATAGAAGTAGTAAGCCACAGAGGAAATGAACCTAAATCAATTCTACAGCTGCAAAAATCTACACTGTTCTCCCAGTTAATGATTATAAACAAGGTGGAATATTTCCAACATCCTTGAGGCTTCAAAAAATTCTCCAAGCCTTAGACATTGTCACAAGATGTGGTAGACTGAGCTTGACATTCCCAATCCATTTTCAATTACATTTAGGTTAAAATAATCATGATTTTTTTTTTTTTTTTTTTAGAATAATAAAAGATGTTCACTTCTCTGGGTGTAGCTCTAGCTCCCTGGCAGTCCCCTTGCCTAGAAGAAGTTAGAACTTAATGATCTGTGACAACTTGGAAAAAAAAATAGTAACTACGTAGTTGGAATCCAGCTCTTCTGAGGGGTTCATTTCTTAAACTACTTAAAAAGTTCCCAAGAAATAGGAGGATTCTCTCAGATCTATCTTCCTGCACAGCTCCCACATTCACAGCACATTATGTCAGAAGAAAGACAGCTGTGTCTGAAGGAAAATGTGGTGGTTAAAAGGTCTGAAGATTTTTTTTTAATACACCATTTCATAAATTTTAAAAGTTCCCAATAGCGCAAATTATAAAATAAATGAGGATGTAAGCTCCTCAACCCCGTGTGATTTCTTCCTATTTAACAGGATTATTTCCCGGTTTCACAGACGCAGATCACTTTTTAATGATCTTCCCCATTCAGACATTTGATCTCTTAAAGAGCTGTTGGGTGTATTCAGTGATAGTTAATGAACAAGAGCTGCACAGAATATAAAGCAAGGGAGGGAATGGTCCATTGACTCTGGCTCAGGCACCATTCAAATATTTTAAGACCTAGTTTTCTACTTTCACTTGTATTCTTTGAAGTTGTCTTTTTGTGATTTCTAGGACAAATAGGAGAGCTCCAGCTCCCTGATTAGAAAAGCTCTGTCAGCTTTGTGAGCATAAAAGCCCTCAGAGAACTGACAGTGCAGTTAGTTAAGGCGATCAGACACAGTGGGTGAAATTTCTCTTGGAGAATTGTTCTTAGGATAGCACATCAAGGGACAAATATCATCACCAAATTATGTCTGCATCTGATGGAAGACATGGGAAGAGAAAAATTATTCTCCTGATGAGTAGTCTCTGGGTTTCTCTGGAAAGAAGGTATTTTTCAGCATTCTTCTCCACTGTGCCTCTCCCATTGGCCTTGTCCCAGTGTGTCACCATTGCAAAAGCTTGTGTTTGGTGTTTATTTATGTCCCTTTTCCACTAGCCCTGTAAATAGAGAACTACAGAAAGCATGCCTTGGCTTCGTATGATGGACAGAGTGGGACTTTCCAACAAAGCACAACACCTTCGTGATGTGCACCAGGAGGCCAGGACTGTCTTTGTTCTCAAATCATGTAAGATGTCCTTAGTGTTTCTCAGGAGGTACTACCGTTTATTACTACTGGTTTTTGTTTTTTTTGGCTGGGAGGCCCCACCTTCTTTCAAAATATTTCAGTGCTTTTCTCGTGTGTTTTCTCAACTAAACACTCTATTTTATAAACACAAAAATGTTGCCATATTAATTTTATATCTGTTATATCCAGATAATAATCTAGGCTTTATTCTTTCTAAATTTACCTGCAGACACATTATCTCTTCGTGTGTTTGTACTGTGTTCTAGAGGAAAAGAAAAAATCCTTTGATACATCTTCTTACTCCTTCTGTGGTACCCGTTTTGCTTACCATCCTCTTTGTTACATTTTTAAAATCTTAATATCGTGAGCCTTGTTAATTTCTGATGATTTTATTTGTGAACCAGATGTAAGATTCTCTTTATGTCTTGAAGATATGAACTCTTCAGCTATTGGATATCTTCTTTCATTAATTTTAGTTCTTTTCACATTGTTGATTAAGTTAAAGTCTTAGTGAATCTTAATTATTCTGTTTTGTCAAATTACGGTTTAACCTCTGTGTCATATGCTAAGTCTGCTTGCTGAGATGGTGGCAGCCAGAGCACGTGTTCAAGTAACATTCCCAGTTGTCCCTCTGGGTGTAGGTGACATCTTGCTCTTATCCATACTTGACAGCAGTAACTGGGTGAATGACCTCCCAGAATCTGCTCTCACCAATTCGGCCATTATAGAAAGTTACTTTTTGTGAGCAAGGTGGGGAAAGGAGCATGCAGGTTTATCATCTCTGAGTACAGCCCCTTCAGCTTCACTTGCTCCATCTGATAATGACAAGTTCATCAGATTCTCTTTATTGTGTTTTAATCTATGATTTTCCCTGGATATATTTTCAAATCTATATAAAATGTTAATTTTCTAAATTTAGAAATTCTTCAACACGATCAGCTTACTAACACTTTTTCAATTTTCTTTTCCAAAAATGTATGTATTTAACAATGAGCTCTTGCCTATCTACTATGTAACAACTACTGTACTAGAGCTTGGGATTCAGTAGCAAACCAAATAGACAGAGTCTCTGTCTTTATAGATCAGGTTGAGGAATGAGACAAGGAAGAAAATAAGATAAGTACTCCAGTGACAAAGATTGTTAAGTGCTACTGAAATCAAATGGTAGGAAGGACGGGAGGAAGGGAGGGAAGGAAAGGAAGTAAAGGATGAATGAATGAATGAAGGGAAGGAGGAAGGAAGGAAATAAATAAAAGAAAGTGAAATGGGCGAGTTCTCAGCCCATCTCCCAGGCCTCCTCCCTCCCCCAGGGTTGACTCCAAGAACAGGCTTCCCAGTTCATTCCCAGGCCTCCTCCTTACCCCCAGAGTCAATTTGGAGAACAGGCTTCAGAACAAGGAAGCCAAGTTCAAGTTGCCGGTGGACAAACAATGGTGGAAACTTACCCAAATTGTAACTCCCAAGCTGTAACCCTGCCCTGAGCTAACCGGCCACATCTTGGTTTTGTACTAGCATGATCGCTCAACTACAAAAGACAGCCTTCCCCCTACTTGGCCACATTCGTCTCTCAGAGCAGTGGCCCTTTGTGCAGAGGAAATAAATCACCAATCGATTGCACTTAAGTGGGGCACTAGTCTATCCTTTCAGGTCGTGAGGGTTATAATAAAAGTAAACAGGGGAAGTGCTAAGAAGTAGCTGGGGCAACCATTTAGTATTGTGAAGTGGTCACATGAATTAAATAAAGGGAGCAAATACAGGTATATACGTGGGAGGAGAAAAATTGCAATGTGAAGTTCTGAGTTAGAGCAGAACCTGGATTAGGTTTGGGGGGCCATTGGAAAGTGAGGGTAGGTGAAGGTTTGTGAGCAACCAAGAAAATGACAATAAATTAGCTTGAACAGATAGCTTCAAACCATGGCACATTATGAAGTTTTTTCCTGTGCTTTCAATTATATCACTATTGTATATATCAAAGGCACAATATTTGCATGGTAAAGGGACTTAAATCTTTTTAACAGCATTTTCTCTTGTACATTTTTTCTCTTATAACATCTATTAATATTAAATTAATATTTTGAAGAATTATTTTTTGCAAATTTTGCAAGAAGATCAATTTCCACTACATAGTTGTGATGTCATGGTTTTGACTCAGAGATCAGACATAAATTTCCCAAGTTGAAATTAATTATTTCAAATTTTGATCCAATCAAATATATTCAATTCTTGCCTCACTTTCCAGCAGGCTGCAAAGTAATAACACATGCTCTCAGTTCACAATTTACAAAATGGAAGAGAATAGAATTCATAGAAATTGATTTGCATAATTGTCAATCATATAGGTCAAAAGCCAAAATGATTTTTATCAGGTGATATGCAGATATCAAAGTCATATGTGAACTTTGATTATGCTTTTATTGACATATATTCTGTACTGGTTCTAATTGAAGACAAAAGTCCTTTATATTGTAATTTCCACTTACCCACTCCATTCTGAATTTTAATATCTAGTATATATTTTTTATTAATGTTATTTAATTTTTTTCTTTTTGCAGTTTTTTGGGCTTGGGCTGGGTTTGAACTCACCACCTCTGGTATATTGAGCCAGTGCCCTACTCCTTTTAAGCCACAGGCACCGCCCTGTATATTTTAAATACTTTTACTTCCATAGTAATAAATGTCTCTAAAGCCACTGCAAATTAGGAGGAAAAATAATGAATTTTTAAAAAATATTCCTACCATGTGCCCAACATATATGAGTTCCATTTCATACTAGTTTCATGACTGTAAAGCGAGTATTATTAATTCCACTCTTTTACAATTAAGCAAACTGAAAATCAATGCTGTCTTGCTCAGACAAATGCAGCAGGGAAATAACAGGATGAAATTTCAAACACAATTTCTACTGCCCAGATCAATTTATAGATTATTTTCATTAACTGACGTATATATTCAAAAAATAGAGACGGAATGATAAAATACTCACTGTCAGCAAGTACTGTTTAATGGAAAAAATGCTTAATATCCAGATCCATGCCTGTTATAATAATAATAATGGCAACAACAATAACAACTAACAACTTTGAGTGTTTTCCACACATTAGTATATTTTATCTTTATTCTAAGAGACTTAAATTTACAGATGTGCAAAAGAAGGCTCTAATGGATTAAATGCTTTGCCAGCATCCCGTGGCTGCAAAGCAGCAGAGCTGAAACTCTATTTAGACTCTCTGGAGCAGTTCTGTTTCTGTGGAACTTCTGCTGGTTCCCTTGGCTTCACTTCTACCTCTGTCCTTTCAATGATAAGCTCAGTGAAGTTTTCCCCCGGGTGTGAATTACTTATCCTTAGGCATAAACCCACGGTTCTTAAGATATAAACTACATCGTGATATTTTAAAAATATAGGTTGTACTCATTTATTGTGTCTGATCAGTATATGAACAGAGTGGGATACAGTGGGGAGAAGAAATATGCAAGAGGGAAGGAAAATAATATGCAAAATGAACACAGACGGCAGTGACAAGTTCTGCTTGATTTCAGAGCAGGGAAAAAAGATTAGTCTGATTTCCTTCAGAATGAATGAACCCTTGATCTGTCCTCATTTCACAAAGGAATAGCATCTCTCAGAAAGTGAATATATCTTTAGATTTTAATGTCATCACCATGGAAGTCACCGGGGAGGTGTTGTTATGACCTTCCCCTACACTTGAGGATTTCATGATCTGTGTTCTGTTGATGAAAATTCAGAAGACCAGGGGAGCTGATAAAATATAGCTAACTGATTCAGAGAGTAAATATTAGGTTCAGTGCCTGATTGCCTTGTATTTTAAATATTTCAATGCTCTCTGCATGACTAGACGGGTGTAAAGTACTGACTATTTAGCAACTTCAGCCACAAAAACACCTTAATAGCATCATTCAGAATCTGTACTGTCCTCTATGGAGTAATGGGCTTTTGATGATAGTAATCAAAGAATGCTGCCTTTGTACATTGGAGTCAGTCACGTTGAGAAATGATGACTGTTAGGGATGTTTCTATTCAGTAATTGTGTGCTTTTTCTCAGTCCTTTTCTCTGCTTTAAGATGAATGACATTGGGGTAGGAGAGGGGCAGGGTTATTTTTCCCCTAACAAAATAAGAAGTAGCATTATGGAGGCAGATACTGGTGGCAGAAATACGCAAAAAATTTGGTTGGCAAAAATAAGATGCAGCCCGCCTGAAAAAGCCAATGAGAAAGATTAGAGATTAGAAAAAAATGGGCCACATACTAATGCAAGTCGAGATTTCATAGACCTGGGCCATGAACTTGGAACACAGGAATCAGATGAGAGATGTGGGGAGGGTATCTAGGTTAGAAAATAAGGCATAGTGGTAAGATAGGGGCTGGGATTCTATTCATTTTTCCCTTAATGAAGAAAGAGGATCATGTACAGGAGACTGAGAGACGGGAACATTTACATGAGAAAAGTATCCTCTTTGTGCAATGACTTTCACGCAGTCCTCCCTGTTAAGTTCCCCAGGGTGGTTAAGCTGCACAGAAATGAAACAATGAGAGTGGATTTCAAGAGAACTCTTGACACTAAGCATTATGATTTTATGACACTTTGTACTTATGCCCATGGTAGGGGTTTCAGAGGAGCCACATAAAATATAAAGAAATGGAATAATAACTTGGAAAGCCTAAGCAACTGAAAGCCTGACTGTGTGGGCCTTTTCTTGTCTCAGCTGTGCCACTTTTAGTTATCGGGATCTTTGCTAAGGTATTTTAAATCTTTGATGTGTTGTTTTCTCTCTTAAAGATTGTTTCAGGGATATATGTATAACATTTGATGACCATTTGTTATGTGTCTGTGTTATAATTTAATTCACACAGAAATCCATGTGGCATGATTCTGTTATTATTCTTAATTCAGAAATGAAAAAAAAAAGGAGGCCTAAAGATTTTAAGTCATGTTTCCAAAGTCACATGACTTGTGGAGCCTAGATTGGAAAGGTGACCACCATCATCGGAAGGTGAATACTATGGCCCAGGGAATGGTGCTGGGGGAGGGTCATCACTTTATCCTACTTTTTCTAGACATAGTTGGTTAGAAATCTATTTGTGTAAAATCCTGACAAATAAACAGATAAATTTCATGAACTTTTACTTTATGAAAAATGAAGAAATAAAGAAAAGAGTTTGAGAAATAAAAGAATTCTAGAGACATGGCACCAAAGTGGGCAGGACCAACTCCACAATATCCACCACTAACAACTCAATATATTTTTTACAAATTCTTTAATTTTTTTTTAAACCCAGCAATTTGGAGAGATCTCATGTAAATAATTTCATCTTACATTCTTCAATTTAATCATACCTTTACTTTTCTTTAAACATTTACCTCTCACTCTCCCAGTCCCCAAATCTGATGCTTATGAAATTAACTATGTGGTTATATGTTCTTTATACATTTTGGGGGGGAATTTCTGAGAGATTAACCAAATGATCAGTGTTTATTTAAATAATGAGACACTTTAGGTCAGAATATTAGTCTGTAATTGTAAATCACTAATGTTAAACTATGGAATATTACCCATGTTAGCCTGGGAACAAAGCCTTCTGATGACTGATTCCAAATAGTTGTTTTTGTTTTTGTTTTTTTCCCATGATAAAACTGCTATTCAGTGACAAAAATATATCTTGGTTCACATAACATTTTAATTTTAGGGAGGTGCTGGAGCTTGTGTTCTGGCTCCTGATTCAGGGGGCTTCATTTTACCCTTAGTAGTTCCTTTATGTGACATACAAGATGTTCCTGGGACTGTGAGTTTGTCTCCACAAACTGGTAAAGTCAAGATGCTGGGTAGCTAAGTGAAACACAGAACTCCTGAGCTACTTTGAAATGAGAGAAATTGGACAGGGGTGAAATCTTCTGTATTCACAGCAGACAGACATCACAGTGGACCATAGACTTATTTTCATGGTTCACATGTGATCTCATCACTCTTCTCCATGTGGTACTCCCAGAAGCCATCATCAGTTCATCAGGGCTGGGTAGTCTGGTCCTGGCCTGCAGAGCAGAACTATAAAACTTACCTCCTTGTCAGTCTCAGCAAACTGAGGTTGGGTCCTGATTAGGCATCTGCTGGCTCTGTGACCTTCATGGAGTGGTTACCACCTGTGAGTTCAGTTTCCTCAATATACAATTGAAAGTTTTAGTAGCTCCCACTACTGAGACAGAGCAGTGCTTCTCAAACTTTAATGGGCAAATAATAAGGGCAGCCAAAACTTACCACAAAAGCCCAGGATTGCTGAGGTGTAAGTTTCCCAGCTGACTGATGCAAGCCTGTTTGAGAACCATTGAGTCTAAAATAATTCTGGTGAAGTACTCCACACAACCTGGCATAAACTAAAGTGCAAGTCATTATGATCATCATCTCCCATATTAGATGATTTTCATATCCCTTCTAATTTTAAATGTACATAATTCTGATTCCATGAGTCAAGAGCTTCAACAATCACTTTTATTCCAATGAAAATAAGAGTATAGAAATTGTTAAACATAGATTGAATAAATATGCATTTTAATATGTCTTTAGTATCCAAGAATATTATATATTTGATAGCAATATAGAATTATGTTATGGCGGTATTACTGTGGAAAGAATAGAATTCTGTATTCCCATGTCAGTAACTTGGCTCAGTAATAAAAGAAAAGATAGAAAAAAAAAAGTTCTGCCTACTTTATCTTATAAAATGTGCCTGAAGTCACATCTGCCAGGCAGATTTTAATGTGTTCTAATTGACAGCATGCAAGCAACCATCTGATTGCTGTAAGGCCTCCCCTCATTGCAACTGAGTGAAATTTTGGCAACTGCTTACCGAAGCAAACCTATGTTTTGTGCAAGTTTCCTTGGAAAATGAAATTCATGGAACTCTACTGAAAGAAAGACAAAACCTGCTCTCCCAGTATCCCCACACCCCCAACACCACACACCTTTAGGGGTATGCCATATCTGGTACCTTTATTGGAACAAGTTACAATCCTATTGTCTTGGGAGGTCTTGTGATTTCCATAAGAGAGATACATTTTAGAGAACAAAGTTGGTGATTTTAGTAATTAAACTAAGAAAGATTATGGAATAGTAAGTGGCCTGCTAAACAGCAGGACGGGAGACATGGCTCTCAGCCTGAGCTGAAAGGAAGAGGGGGAGGGGCAGAGAGAGAGAATATGCATACAGAAAACGGGAATCAATACACATAATTAAATGCCTATCATGTGTTAGGTATTGTATTAGGCATCTTACACTTAATCTTCATCCAAAACCCTCACAAGAAAGAAGATGGGTTCTACTTAGAACCTATATCGAGAATGATTTGAGGAACTACACGAAACACTGCATGAGAAATTGCCTTGTAAATGCTTTGCTACTTTTGCCAGTCCTTTGCCTTGATGTATAATGACATTTGTCTCCTAGGCCTAACAGCCCATTTGGTTATGTTACTGCAGGCTGAAGCTCAGCCCTTACCCTCTTCTTGATAGTGTGACATGTGCTGTCTCCCATCCCACGTGGCCAATTTCTGATCACACATACCTGACTTTCTACCCCAGCCTACTTGGGCTAGAACAATGTGGCCTGGTCCCCTCAACAGGCCAGTGATCACATCATTCACATATTTCTAAACTGTGTTGAAAATATTCTTTTGAATGAAGGCTCTATGTTTATCAGATATTTGGCATCTTCTGTGGAAATATTTTTAGAACCTCTAAAATATTTTAGGAAGTACACAAGGTCTAATAGAAAAAAGATTCCTTACATGGGACAGTTATTTTAAAGTTATTTTAAAGTTCTCCACGTGTCACAAATTGAAACATTCTAAATTACTATGTCATGTAATCATTATAAGTAATTTGTACTATGTGTTAACTTTAAATATAATACGGACGTAAAAATGGTGTCTTGATCCTATTGATGCTTTCACATTTGCTTAGACAGTAACAGTAATCTGTGCTGAGTTCTCTGTTAACAAAGTTGTACTGACACAACTAACAGAATTGAGGGAATTCAGATTATTTTCTTCATTATCACATCACTTTCTTCTTCCCTGAGTTGTTAAGAGTTAGCTTTCTGAATATTTCATACATACATCTGCTTCAGCTCTGTTTACATAGTAGAAAGACAGACCTGCAGCTCTTACCTGGGGTGTTGTGAGAATTCTCACCTAGACCGCCTTTATCTACCTATCCCATTCCGATTCCCTCTCCACATTGTGGCAAAACCTCCCCTGGTAATGTGCAAAGGTGATTATGCCCATCAGTGTGAAAAAGCCTTTTAACGGCCTGAAGTTAATAGGATCTGAGATGGATGAGGTCAAAGGACCCGGGAGGATCCACCCAGGCGGTGACTAGTGAATACGCATGCATGAGGTGTTCATCACTTGTAGATGGGTTTTATATGCTCCTAAACATACCTGGGTGGAATAATATTATCTATTTAAAGGAATTACATAGAAGCTTTGGGGCGGGGGAGGGAAGACTCTGGATTGTATTAATATCTTTTCTTTGTTCTTTTGTCAGTTAGTTGTAGCTATTTTGAGAACATGGAGGAGAAAATTCAATCTGGAAAAAAAACATATGCAAATGTACACTCTGAAGCTATTAAATCCACGTTCCCTGGTCCTTTGTCTCCTCATTTAATATTCCTTCTGGGTTCTTCATCAAATTCACATTTGTGTTTATGCCAGTAACATTTTTTTTTAATATTCTCAAAAGGAAATGTGCACTTTTTCAAGGAGTTTTGTACTTAGACAATGACTATAAATAGAGAACCTGAGTCCAATTTACTAAGCTGGATAATAAAGTCTTTGCAGGTGTGTCCTACACTTGCTGCACTAAACAGGAAGGAATGGTTACGGACAGTTATTAAAGGAAGGTGACCTGGGACTCCCACCCATATGTACCTTTGTGGAAGTAGAGAGTTGAACTGAGAATTCAGCTGTTTTAATAATTTCTCCAAAGGTCAAAGTTAGTGGAAGAATGAAGTGCCCGGATTTTGCCCTCATGTCACAGGCTCCAATTCCCTACAGTGAAGGCACCATCCACTTTAGAGGTGCTGAGGATCACTGAGGAATGAAATAATTGTCTGGAGTAAGCTTGGGGGAAATGAGGGCAACCTAGCTCTTAGTACAACATGGATCACTTTGTTTATGTGCCCTTTGTTGGTACTCCCCTCTGATGCCTGCATCTGCTTCTCTCTCTCACTGAGCCCTTTCACAGCTGTGCCTGCAGCCCCTCTGTTCGCCTTTGATTTCATCCCTGGACTGCCTCGTCATCTGGTGACTTAGGCCACACTTACATGGCCATAGGCCCAGTGAAACCAACACCTACACAGCCCTTACTAGAACTGAATAATGCCCCATCTCATTTGCCAAGTTTGAAGCAGCAGATTTTCAGGATTTAATGGTCCCTCATGTCGACTTACATTGCTCTCTCTTGTACCTTCTGATTTGAGACCACAAATGCTGACCAAGTTTCCAGAAATCATTATTGAAGTATGTCTTTAATTGACAAAGATTATAAGAGTGAGACTATATTAAGTGATTTTATTTAAACCTGTAATTATTTTGTGGTCCATACTGGTTGTCTTGAAAAACTATTTGTCATTTTGTTCTTCAAAATGTGAAATCAGTATTAAAATAATGCAAAATAAATTAACTTTCAAAGCAATTCACCCTCCCCACCCATGAGGACATATAGACACACATACATACATATCAAACAAAAGGTTAGTTTTCAGTATATTAAGAACTACATGTGCAAAAAAAATTAAAGAAACAGCCATCAAATGTATAGAAAATGGGCAATTTGAATATAAATAGCAAATTGCAAAGAAATGGAAACTGTAAAACCACATGGAATATGGCTTTGTAAGTTATCAGCAATCAGAGAAATCAGATTAAACAATACCATTTTTCACGTATCAGAATGCAGACATGAAATTTTTTTGATAACAACAAATCTTGGTGATTTTGTTGGGAAATTGATACTCCTCTACTATTCTCCGTTATATAGGAGTAGGGGAATAAATTGTTATGGGGAAATAAATTAGCAGAGGGGAACAGAGAAATTGAATAGCAATTTTGAATTGCTATCAAAGTACAAAAAATACAAATACCACAGGAATCAGTCATTCTTTTCTGAGGCATCTTTCTTGTACATGTATACATCCAATGAGGACTGAGAGAAGATTTGTATTGGAATAAAAAAACAAAACCAATAAAAATGTTTGTTAAGAAGGTGGGCATATCTATACTTCAGAATTATGTAGGATTTTAAAAAATTGAAGTAGAAAAAGCTCTTGTAGAATAAAAAAAAAAAAGCATGTGAAAGTGATCTATACCAAAAAGTATTGCTTATGTAATTGAATGCTAAGTATTTTCTATGTATGTATGCATGCATGCATGCGTGTGAATTCTTTTTTATTCATTTGCCTGTATATCCTGTGAATGCCCATGCACTGTAAAGGGAGAGGATCAACCTTATGCTAATAGCAATAATGTCTTTGTGGGTTTTGAGGTCACACTATTTGATTTCTGGTATTATCCATCACTTGTAGTTGATCAACTTGGTCAAATTGACCTGCCTAACCTACAATCTCTATGTGTCCAGTTGGAGCAATTAGAAAACCAACCAACACCACCACTTTTGATATTGATGAGTAGTAAAGGAGAACCATGGGAAGTCTGTAGAACATGATGTGGTGGGTGGTGAGTCTTCAGGACACATGAGTCACTGTTAGCTCTTATCAGGGCAGAAAGTCACCTGTTCTCATAGGGTTATAGATTTCTTTACACATACACAGACACATACTGTTTTACAAGTGAAGCCACAAAATTTAGTCAGTGCTACTAAAAAAAAAAAAAAAAAAAGTGGATCAAATATTAAAGTCAGCATAAAGATGTACTATTTTTCGTATTTTCTTTAAAATCCATTCTGATATTTATATGAAATGAAAGCTAAATTTTCATTCATTTTTCTCACAAACTTTAAAAATTTCATTAGTTCTTATAAAATTTGAATGCACCATAGCTAGAGCATGTATGTCAACTGACACAAAACACTAGGGCATTGAATTGAGTCTATTTAAAACTGGCTTCAATAATTTACAGCCTGAAAAACTTCAAACTCTTCATCTATTTTGGTTCAAGTTTAAATTTGTCACACTCTGACATTTTTATATGTTACCCAAATGTCACCATACCAGGGTAAAAGAAGCTATTATATCAAGTGCCCTTGAAATGCTTCCAACTCCAAATTCCACGTTAGTTGTGCTTGATGTACATGACTGTTATACAGGGAAGAAACATTTTTTCACACATTTGAGAAGTCAAAAGTTTATAAGGTGAAGGCTCTATATTAAACTGGCTTCTTACATTCCATTTATCCTTAGTGAATGTTGAGACACACACACATACACACACGCAGACACATACCCTCTCCCACCTTTACCTTCTTCTTTTTCTTTTTTTTTTTTAAGGCACAGTCTCACTATGTCACACTGGATAGCAGCGGTTCTCAACCTGTGGGTCGTGACCCCTTTGGGAGTTGAATGACCCTTTCACAGGGGTCGCCTAAATACATGCTGCATATCAGATATTTACATTACAATTCATAACAGTAGCAGAATTACAGTTATGAAGTAGCAATGAAAATAATTTTATGGTTAGGGGTCACCACAACATGAGGAACTGTATTAAAGGGTCACAGCATTAGAAGGATTGAGAACCACTACTTGATAGAGTGCTGTGGCATCACAGCCCACAGCAATCTCTAACTCATGGGCTTAAGCGATTCTCTGGCTTTAGCCTTCTGAGTATCAGGGATTACAGGTGTCTGCCACGATGCCCGGCTATCTTTTTTTTTTTTTTTTTGCAGGTGTCATTGTTGTTTAGCTGGCCTGGGTGGCATTTGAACCACCTGCCTCAGTGTATGTGGCTGGTGCCCTAACCACTGAGCTATGAGTGCCAAGCCCCACTTTTCCATTTAGAAGGTGACTTCTGCAACAAGTATGGGTATCAGGAGTGATTGCAAGTATAAATGAAAATACAGTGTAATTATTTGGTCTTCAAAACTTCTCTATTGATGCACTTCTCTTCTAAGTCAATGAGTTGACTGTCATGTGGACACATGATAACAATCTCTCCTCTAACATCTATGCTCAGTGAGGAGTGACATGTCTCTCTCTCTCTCTTTTTTATCTTTCAGAACCCAGTTTACACCCACTTCCCTGACATTGCCAGGCCCCACTAGCAAACCTTCTTTGACTTTAAATACCACACACTACAGACCAAGTGACACAGGACATATTATATGCTATTTTGTTTGCTGAAGATCTATTTATTTAATTTTCATCAGCATAATTTGAATGTAAAATCCTTGAGAACCAATATCTGTAAACTATTCTGAATGTAAATGACTTAAATCCATAGAGCTTCAAAAAAGAGGTTGGATTGGGGGGTAGTGTAAGATAGTAGGCTAAAAACATCTCCTTGGCAACCTTTCTGTGATGAGATTGGAGAGAGAAAGCTCCAGCTATCTCTGACTGGCGTATCCTGCCCAGAAATATAATGTTGGGGATACAGTGCAACAGGAGACTCTAGAAGCCAAGGAGGAGGTCAGGAGGAATAGAAGACCAGCAAAGAAGGTGAGTGACTGGGGGTGGGCAGAGGCCAGGAAGACTAGACAGGGAAGGCCTGTCCTGCAGTTTGTTTGGACTTGGATGCTCACTGGAGCAGCCTTAGAAGGGCTTACTTGAGGAAGTGAACTTAATGAGAACCTGTCAGTCAGGATTGAACCACTGGGTAGGGTAGAGCTCTCATTGCTTTGGCTGCTAGTAGGGCACTACCATTGAAGGAGGGTGGCTGAAGAGGAATAGCTTGCAGGATCCTAGTGTGAAGTTGGCTCTGGCACACTTGCTGAGCTTGGCATCCATCCTTGGAGGGAGCTGTGCAGCTCCTGCTCTCCTGAAAAGCCAATTTGTGACAAGTGGGCTATGCTTGGAAGTCAGGGTATATCTCCTAAGTACTCTGGCAAGAACTTCAGGCTCCCAACTCTGTGGGAATTGAATGCTAGCTAAGCAATCAAGCCTTGATTGAGGGTAAATAAATCAAGAAGACAGGACAGGGTCTCCTTGGCAACTAGATAGTGCCTTGAACCCATATCTTACACAGCAGAATCAGCATGTGTATTTTGCATGCCCTAACACCACAGTGCTATCTGCTCTCCAGAAAACATACTGCAATGTTTTTCAACTTTCTTCCTTAGCTTTTTTGTTGTTGTTGTTGTTGTTGTTTGTTTCATTGCTTTACTTTGTTTTATTTATTTATTTTTTCATTTCTACTTCCCTCAATAATAAGAGATCCATTTTTGCTGCAGTTTTTGTGGCCCTTTTATTTTTTCTTTCTTTTCTATTTGTCTCCTTTCTTCCCTCTTTTTGTAGAGTTTATTTTTTACTTTTTTCATCTATCCCATATAAATTTCTCAAACAACTAAAATATCCCTTTTTACCTAGCCTTTCTCTAAGGCCTGGGCTTGAGTTTCACAGCATTAGCTTGGCTCATGAAGGCCTTGAGCCCCTGGTCTAGGGTGCCTTTCTAGCTTTGACCTTGGAAAGGATGGTGCTGTTTTGATCCCACTCTGACATACTACTAATTTTATTCTATAATTGGCTGAGGTTGGGTTTCTGCCTTTTCTCAGGCTGCTAAAGAGCTCCTGACTTTGAGGGAACCTTCCAGACCAGTCCTCTACAGTTCTAAAACTGCAGATGTTGGTCAAAGCCCCTTGCTGAACACCACTATTACTCCCATCTCTCTTTTTATGATCTTCTTTCCTTTAAAAAAAAAATTCTCTTTCATCCTCCCCCTTTATTTTTTATTCTCCTTTTCTTTCTTTTCTCCTCTTTACCCTTCTCTTCCTTTTGGTCTTATATGAAAAGAACACTCCATCACCTAAGCACAGAGACAAGAGAATTTAAAGAAAAGGAGGAAGGGAGAAGAAAAAGTAGTGAATGGATGTGAACAAGAAGAAAAGACACATGAGAAAGAACTAACAGAAAAATTCTGGCAACATGAAAAACCAGAATAGATAAGCATCTTCAAGAGATCATGAGGTAACTACAGCAGAGGATTATACCTATAAAGAAATAATGGAAATGACAGAAAGGGAAATTAAAATATGAATGCAAAAACAATGAAGTAATAAAAGAGAAAATGGAAAATAATCAAAAGGAAATCCCTAAACACACTCAAATAATGAATGAAATATAAAGAAATTAGAAAGGATATAGTGGATCTTAAGGAACTGAGCATCAATCAGGGAACCTATAGATGGAGTAGACAGTATTAATAACAGATGAGACCATGAAGAAGAAAGAATCTCAGAGCTAGAGAATAAAGCTCTTGAGCTAATCCAGGCATTTAAAGAGGAAGAAAAGAAGAGGAAAAACAGAGAGCTCACTTAGAGAATTATGGGACTTCATGAAGCATTCAAACATATAGATTACAGGTATCCCTGAAGGATAAGACTACATCCCAAAGGAATGTAAGCCATTCTGGAGTATATCATAAATGAAAATATCCCAAGTATCACCCAAAATTCTGAAAAACTCATTTTAAAGGAATATTGAACCCCAGGTCATCTCAACAAAAACACAAAATCTCCAAGACACATTGCAATGGACCTATCCAAAGTCCCGACAAAATAGAAAAATCTTCAAGCAGCCAGGAGTAAGAGCCAATTAACCTATAGGGGCAGATCCATCACAATAATATCTTGGCATATCTCAAGATCTAATGTGTTCTGTGTATGCCTATTAAACACAGTTGTTCTAGGGTCACATTGTTAATATTGAATAGTGGATTATTCAGGTGAAACTTTTCAAACCAGAAGAGAATGGTCATCTACCTTTAACTATATATTTTCTTTAACTTTTTCAAATTAATATGATGTTATGAAATTTAGGTTACATTGTTCTCACTTCCAGGGTAAAGTTCTATCTGTGAAAGAGCCCCCCACCTAAGGGACATGTTATACACTCTCACACTGTGCACAATAGTTGAGATCCCACCTCATGCCCTCCCTCCTTGTACTTTTAACAATCTTAAACAAAACAATTTTCAACCTAGAATTCTGTACCTTGCTAAACTAAGCTTCATATTTGATGGACAAATAAAATATTTTACTGACATGCAAACATCAAGGAAATTTGCCACAACAAGACCACCTCTACAGGAAATACTCAGACCTATTTTCCACACCAACAATCACAATGGACCACCAGCAAACTAAATACCCAGAAAGAAATGGGCAAAATATAGTTTCCATGATGGCATAAAGGATCAAACTAAGCAATAAACTTTCACAAAATAAGATGAAACCACTCCACCAGATTTATCAATTATCTCAATAAATGTAAATGGCTTGAATTCCTCACTGAAGAGGCACAGACTGTCAGGTTGTATAAAAAAGCTCAAGCCATTTGTATGATGTCTTTAGGAAGCACAACTAACCTCACAGAACAAAATGAGACTCAGGGTGCAGGGTTGGAAAACCAGTATTTCACGCAAATGAAACTTAGAAGAAAAGAGGGGATCCTATTTTCAGACACAAGTGAATTAAAAGAAACTAAAAAAAGACAAAGATGGTCGCTTCATACTGCTAAAAGAAAAAATAGAACAAGAAGACATTTAATTTCTAAACATTTATGCATCTAGCATAAATTCTGCTAGATTTATGAAACAGATATTGATTAGTCTAAACAACACCATAATATCTGGGAACTTTAAAACCCCTCTTCTGGAATTGGACAGATCCTCTAAATAGAAACTAAACAAAGAAACAAGGAACTTAAATGAGGCCCTACAACAACTGGGCTTAATAGGCATATGCAGACCATAAGGCAATAAAGGTGGAACCCAACTCCAACAAAAATTTTCATCCCCACACAAAGGTATGAAAATTAAACAACCTTACACTGAATGACAGTTAAGTGAAGAAGGAGATAAAAGAGGAAAAAAATTGTAGAAGATATTAAGAAATAATAAAAAAAATACATGCTTGTGGTTGGGGAGAACAAACATTGTTAATATGTCCATACTACCCAAACCTATCTACAGATATAATTAATTAAATTATCTCAAGATCTAATCTACAGATATAATGCATTAAATTATCTCAACAATGCAACTCTAGAACAACTGGGCAAAATAGGCATACACAGGATGCATTATATCTTGAGATACATCAAGTATTTCAAGAATGGGAAAAAAAGTATCCAATGTACTCCATACTATTATGAAACCAATATGTAAACATTTACACATTCATACGAATGAATGAAGAACTAAAACAAACAAACAAACAAACAAACTTTATCATAGAGGAAGTAAGATGGCCAACTAGAGGTCCTTTTAACAGAGGATCTAGTTCAGAGGAGAGATAATGGACAGAATGAATTCAATGAAGCTGAATGTGTGCAGCTGACCTAAGAAAGAAGATAGATAAATGTACATCATCTCTGCTGAGGCAAGCTGTGACTTCAAGAAAACAAATTCCAGGTACAAAGCCCATCACCAAGCAGGAGGATTTCTGTATTCTCTCTGCAAGCAAGCAGGGAACAAAAGACCTCCTATTTTACCCCACAAGAGAGAGCTCCTAAACACAGGACTCCTTTTCCAGGGAGGTTCCACTTGTGAGAAGATGATTTTTCTGACAGCATTCTGATAACTAGAATCCACAGAGAACTCAAATTAATCAATAAGAAAAGAATAAACAACCCCATTTGTTTGTGGACAAGATAAATTTGAACAGAAACTTCTCTGAAGATGGCAAATGCATGGCCTACATGAGAAATGCTCATCATCTTTAATCATCAGAGAAATGCAAATCAAAACAACTTTGAAACTTCAGTAAGAATAGCCCACATCACAAGATCCCAAAACTACAGATGTCGGTGTGGATGTAGAGAGAAAGGAATATTTCTACACTGCTGGTGGGACTGCAGACTTTTTGGAAAGAAGTATGGAGAATTCTCCAGGAACTAAAAATTAACCTACTGTTTGATCCTGCAATATCATTACTAGGTATCTACCCAGATGAACAAAAATCATTTCACAACAAAAATATTTTCACCAGAATGTTTATTGCAGCCCAATTCACAATAGCCAAGTAGTGGAAGCAGCCTAAATGCCCATCTACCCAGGAATGGATAAACAAATTGTGATATATGTATATCATGGAATACTATGAAGTCATAAAATAGAAGGAGACTT
Source organism: Otolemur crassicaudatus (assembly GCA_963574585.1). Taxonomy (NCBI): domain Eukaryota; kingdom Metazoa; phylum Chordata; class Mammalia; order Primates; family Galagidae; genus Otolemur; species Otolemur crassicaudatus. Next base: position 30,158 of record CAUYQS010094073.1, on the reverse strand, counting down.
TACATCTTGCATGTTTACCTGGATGGAGCTGGAACATATTCTTTTTAGTAAAGTATCTCAAGAATGGAAAAAAAGTATCCAATGTACTCAATACAATTATGAAACCATTATATGAACACATAATATAATAACACACCATTATATTACACATTCATACAAATGATAGAACACAAAGATAGTTCAGAAAGAATGAAGGTTGGGAGTGAGAAAGAAGGGGATTGGAGAGGACCACTGGAGGAAGGGTATTTGGTGGGATCTCACCTAATGTACTCAATGTAAGGGTATATTTGAAAACAACTAAGAATATATTATAAATTTTTTATCACAAAAATAAGTGAGGTGATGATTACATTAATTAGTTTGATTTAAGCATTCCACATCATCACATTGAACCTTATAAATGTAGATAGTTATGATTTAAGAAAAATTAAGTTAAAAATAATAATTCTTTATTTTGTATGGCACCAGAAAAAAACCATATAGCCAAGGTAATCCTAAGTAATTAAAACAAAGTTGGAGGCATCACTCTTACAGACTTCAGGATTTATTACAAGTCCACACTGATCAAAAAAGCAAGGCATTGGCAAAAAAGTAGACACAAGGATGTATGGAACCAAATTGGAAACAAAGAGATGAAACCAGTCTGTTATAAATATCTGATCTTTGATAAACCAAACAAAAGCATACACTGGGGGAAAGAATCTCTGTTCAATAAATATTGCTGGGATAACTGGATAACCACATGCAATAGACTGAAACTGGACCTGTACCTTTTACCACTTAGAAATATCAACTTTTGCTGGATAAAGGATTTAAATCTAAGACATGAAATGTAAAAATTCTAGATGAAAAATCAGGGAAAACTTTTGAGGATGTCAACTTGTGGAAATATTTTATGAAGACTTCAGTGGCAATTGTAACAACAAAAATAAACAAATAGGTCTTAATTAAATGGAAAAGCTTCTACCCAGCTAAGGACACAACAATGAAATCGAACAGACAACCTTCGAAATGGGAAAACATATTTTCATGTTATGAATCTGACAAAGGGTTGATAACTTAAATCTAATCAATCATTAATTAATCAACAACAAAAACAACCCAATTAATCAACAAAAAAAAAATCAAAGAATCCCATCTATCACTGGGCAAGAGATGAGAACGGAATTCTCTCTGAAGAAGACAGACTAATGGCGAATAAACATATTAAATAATGCTCATGGTTCCCAATCATCAGAGAAAGGCAAATCTAAACCATTCTAACTTATCATGTAACCTCAGTAAGAACAGCCCACATCACAAAGTTCCAAAGTTGTAGATTCTGGCACAGATGTAGAAAGAAGTGAAACACTTTTACACTGTTGATGGGACTGCAAACTCATATAGCCTCTTTGGAAAGAAATATGGAGAATACTAAAAGAACTCAAATTAGACCTTCTATTTGATCCTGCAATCTCATTAGTAGGCATGGAGCCAGAAGAAACAAATAACTTTATCATTTGCACTACATTGTTTATCACAGCTCAATTTATAGTCATTAAGATGTGGAAACAACCTAAATGTAAATCAACCCAGGAATGGATTAGTAAACTGTTTTATATGCACACCATCGAATATTTTTCAGCCATAAAAAAGATGGAGACTTTACTTCTTTTGTATTAACCTGGATGGAGTTGAAACACATTCTTCTGGGTAGTGCCTGTGGCTTAAGGAGTAGCACGCTGGCCCCATATGCCAAGGGTGGTGGGTTCAAACCCAGCCCCAGCCAAAAAATAAAAAATAAATAAAGAAACACATTCTTCTTAGTGAAGAAGAATGAAACACATGAATAAATGAATGAAACACATGAATAAATGAATGAAACACATTCATTTTTATCACAAGAAAAGAAAAGCAAGTATCCCATGTATGATGCCTAAAAAACAATTGGTAGAAGATCTACTCCATAAAGATGTTAAAATGAATGTTTTAAATATATTCAATTAACTAAAGGAAGGTGTGGATATGTTCAGAAAACCACATATGACCAAGATGGAAGTAACCTAAACAGATTAAAAAAAAAAAAAAAACCCACAAAAATCAATCAGAAGGAAATTCTGGAGCTGAAAAGTGTGATAGCCAAAATAATAAATTTTTTTTCCCACTATCACAGAGGTAGATTAGAACAAGCTGAAGAATCAACAAAACTTAATGTGAATTACTGTGTCTGAGGAACAGAAAGGAAAATATTTGAGAAGGGAAAAAATTTAAAAGACTTTATCACATCACTCTTCCCTCCGACTCCAGCAGCCCAGCACAGAGAGTGAGAGAAAAGAGTGAGAGTGAGCATTTGCTAGATAATTCAGAGAATTATTTTATATCAAACTCAAGATCACCACATTGGTACTCATAGAAGTCTTCAGGAATCATTACTGGGCTTGGGCCACCCCTTGGGTTGATACAGTTATGTTGACCAAAGACTTAGAACACAATACTCAATTCCTTTTGAAAATCTGGAAAACCATCTCAAGAAGGACAGGATCTAATACGCCTAGACTAGATTAAAATAGAAACATAATATTTTTTTTTTTTTTAGCTTTCACCTCATTTATTTAATCACAGTGTTAAGACATTTGTGTTTAATACTTGATATTTTGACTTGTACACTTGTAATATGCTCCATAGGTGTGGTCCCACCATTAAACCTACCTGTATTGAACCACCCCCCTCCTTTCTAATCCTCCTTTCCTTCCCTCCTTCATCGTGCGCTATAGTTGTGATTGTGATTCATCTCTCATATGAAAGTGTGAATGATTATAAATTGGTTTTATAGTATTACTGAGTACATTGGATTTTTTTTTCCATTCCTGAGGTATTTTACTAAGAAGAGTATTTTCCAGTTCTATCCATGTAAACCTAAAAGAGGTAAAGTCTCCATCTTAATGCTGCATAGTATTCCCTGGTGTACATTTACCACAATTTATTAATCCATTTATGGGTCAATGGGCATTTGTGCTTATTCCAAGACTTGGCAATTATGAATTGGGCTGCAATGAACAATCTGGTGCATATATCCTTGTTGCCAAGTGATTTTTGGTCTTTTGGATATACATCTAGTAGAGGAATTGCAGGATCAAATGGCAGGTCTATATTTAGATACCTGAGTGTTCTCCAAACTTCTTTCCAAAAGGAACGTACTAGCTTGCATTCCCACCAGCAGTGCAGAAGTATTCCCTTTTCTCCACATCCATGCCAACATCTGTAGTTTGGGGATTTTGTGAAGTGGGCTACTCTTACTGGAGTTAGATAATATCTCAAAGAGGTTTTGGTTTGCATTTCCTGATGATTAAAGAAGATGAGCATTTTTTCATGTGTCTGTAGACCATGCATCTGTCTTCTTCAGAGTAGCTTCTGTTCAAGTCTCTTGCCCACAATGAAATGGGATCACTTGTTCTTTTCTTATTAATAAGTTCAAGTTCTCTGTGGATTTTGGTTATTAGACCTTTGTCAGAAATATACCCTGCAAAAATCCTCTCCCAGTATGAGGGTTGTCTGCTTGCTTTACTTACTGTGTTCTGGGCAGTGCAGAAGCTTTTTAGTTTGATTAGATCCCAGTAATGTATTTTTGAAGTTGCTTCACTTGCCTGGGGGATCCTCCTCATAAAGTATTCTCCCAGGCCTATGTTTTCAAGTGTTTCTCCTGCATTCTCTCCAGGAATCTTTATAGTTTCATGTCTTAAGTTTAAACCTTTTATCCAGTGAGAGTCAATTTTTGTTAATGGTGAAAGGCGTGGGCCCAGTTTCAGTCTTCTACAAGTTGCCAGCCAATTCACCCAGCACCATTTGTTAAAAATACATAATTCTTGAATGGCCAGACATTGATAAACATTCTCAAGAATTAAGATCAGCCAGGGAAACATGACATCACTAAAGGAACTGAATAAGATCCCAGTAACTAATTTCAGAGTGATGGAGATACGCAAACTTTCAGACAAAAAAATTCACAATTGTGATCCTGAAGAAGCTCAATGAACTACAAGACAACACAAAGAAGGAATTTAAAAGTCTCTCAGAAAAACATTAGCAAAGAGATTGAAATATTTAAAAAAAAATCATGCAGAAATTCTGGACCTTAAGAATTCAATTAACAAATTGAGAAATGTCTCAGAATCTCTCAATAGCAGAACTGACCAAGCAGGAGAAAGAATTAGTGAGCTTAAAGACAGGCTATTTGAACATACATAGTCAAAGAAAAATAAGAAAAAGAATGAAAAAGAGTGAAGCATGCCTATGAGATACAGACAAATAGCTGCAAAAAGGCAAATCTAGGAGTTGTTGGCCTTAAAGAGGAGGTAGTAAGAGAGATGAGAGTAGAAAGTTTATTTACAAAAATACCAGAGAACTTTCCAAATGTGGAGAAAGATATCCATGTTTAAGCATGAGAGTGTCATAGATTGCCAAGCAGATTTAACAAACAAGAATACCTCAAGGCATTTAAATAATCAAAATCCCATAAGTTACAGACAAAGAAAAACAGAAAAAGAATATATACATATATATAGCGGTACCTGTGGCTCAAAGGAGTAGGGCACTGGCCCCATATGCCAGAGGTGGCGGGTTCAAACCCAGCCCTGGCCAAAAACTGCAAAAAAAAGAAAAAAAATATATAGGACCTCTTGCTACATCTGCAGCTGACTTCTCAATAAGAATCTAAAGGCCAGAAGAGAGGGGCATGACATGTTCAGTGTGCTGTTAGAAAAATATATTAACTCTAAAACCTTATATCCCACAAAAATATCCTTCCACCATGAAGGAGAAATAAAGACTTTCCCACATAAACAAAAGCTAACACCAGAAGTGTCCTAAAGGAAACACTAAAAGGAATTAGTTCTTCAATATGAAAAGAATGGGCGTTTATAAAGAAGAAGAAATCATCTGAAGGTATACAGCTCATTGTTAACAGTAAATACACAAATACAAATACACAATACTCTATTGCCATAATTGTGGTGTATAACCTACCCTGTTATATTTGGAGTAGGAGGACTAAAAGACAAATTAACTGAAAGACAAATCTATCAAAAAAATAAAACTACAACAATATTTTTAAAAATAGTATAAGAAAATGTGGATAGAAAAAACAAAATGTTAAAAAGCTGGACTGGGGAGGGGAGAATGAAATTAAAATGTAGAATGTCTGTTATATCTCTCTTTGCTTATTTATTTGTATAAATAAGAGTTGTCATATATTTAAAATAATTTGTTATAAAATGTTTTTGCAAGTGTCACAGTAACCTCAAATCAAAAAATCTATGCCAGATACAGAAAAAATATGAAGCAAAGAATTAAAATGCAGTAATAGAGAAAACCATTTTTACTTTTTATTTTATTTTATTTTACTTTTTGTGAGACAGAGTCTCACTATGTCACCCTTGGTAGAGTGCTGTGGCATCACAGTTCACAGCAACCTCAAACTCTAGGGCTTAAGCGATTCTCTTGCCTCAGCCTCTATCCCAGGTACCTGGGATAGAAAACCACTTTTAAAAGGTAGACAAGAAGGAAGTAAAAAAGAGAGGGCCTGGAAACAACCAGAAATCAAATATCATGACAGTAATCATTCCTTACTCATCAGTAATAACATTGAATGTGAATGGACTAAACTCTCCAAACAAAAGACTTAGAGTGAATGAATGGATTAAAAAAGCAGAACCAAGCCATATGGTGCCTGCAAGGAACATAATTCACCTATTAACAGACACAGACTGAAAATAAAGGGATGGAAAAGATGCTCCATGCAAATGGAAACCACAAATGAGTAGGAGTAGCTATATTTCTTTCGTATAAAATATATTTCTAAATAAAAATTTTAAAAAGAGACAAAGAAACTCATTATATAATAATAAAATAACCAATCCCACAAAAGGATATACACTTAACAATTCTATATATACACCCAACACTGGAGCACTTAGATATATTGATATAAAGCAAATATTACCAGAGCTAAAGAAAGAGACAGACCTCAACACAAAAAGTCACTGGAGACCTCAACACTCCACCTTCAGCTTTGGGCAGATTATCCAGATAGAAAATCAGCAAAGAAGCATAAGACTTCCTTGCACTGCAGACCTGGTGGACCTGGCAGATACTAACAGAACCTTTCATCCAACATCTGTGGAATGCATGTTTTCCTCCTCAGCTCAGGGATCATTCTCAAAGATAGACCATAAGTTAGGTCACAAAACAAGACTTTAAAAATGCAAAAAAAATTGAAATCATGCCCAGTAGTTTATTTTGACCACAGTGGAACAAAACTAGAAATCAGTAACATGAGGAACATTGGAAAATATCCAAACACCAGGACATTAAGTAATTTGCTCCTGAACAACCAGTGGGTCAACAAGGAAGGAAATTTTAAAACTTCATGAAACAACTGAAAATGAAAATATACGATATCATATCTTAGCCCTCTCTCTAAGATTCACTGATTAAATGAACAGGCTCATGAGTTTGTCTGGGTTTGACTCTCATTGCCACTAAAAGACAATGTTATGGTGGGAGATTGTTTCTAAGTGCTTTAGTTTTGCCATCTATAAGATGAGGGTAATAGTATTATGTATGCCTTAAGACTAATGGGGAGAGGAAAGGAGTATATACAAATAAATAGCACAGCAGGGCCTCTTACATAAATGATTCATAAATACTGTTATCATTCTCTATTGTTTTCATATTGTCACATGCTTCTTCATTACAATAATTAATTTCCATATATATGAAATCGGATTCATGTTCAAAGCCTAAAATAACACTACCTCTGAGTCTCTTCACTCCAAAAAATGGTACTAACATTATTTAAGTTACTACACCATATACAGAAAAAATAAGAAGCAAAGAATTAAAATGCACTACCAGAGGTGGTGTCTGTGTCTCAGTGAGTAGGGTGCTGGCCCCATGTACTGAGGATGGCAAGTTTGAACCTGGCCCCGCCCAAACTACAACAAAAAAATAGCTGGGCGTTGTGGCAGGTGCCTGTAGTCCCAGCTACTTGGGAGGCTGAGGCAAGATAATTGCCTAAGCCCAACAGCTTGAGGTTGCTGTGAGCTGTGGTGCCAGAGCACTGTACCAAGGGCAACAAAGTGAGACTCTGTCTCTTAAAAAAAAAAGAAAAAAAAATATATATAATACACTACCAGAGAAAATCATTTTTAAAAGGTAGACAAGAATGAAGGAAAAAAGAGAGGGCCTGAAATCCAGAAATCAAATAACATAACAGTAATCAGTCCTTACTTAAGGCCAAATTTAAAATAATCTTTGGACTCTTGTTTTCTTTCAGCTCATTTTGGTAAGTTCCTAGCACTCATATCCCTTGTACCTTTCTTCCTTCTTTGCTTGGTATTTTGGCCTTCAAATATTTGATGAAATCCTGATTATGTAAAAATTATCATTTACAAGTTCTGACAATTAAGTTTGTAAACTCCGCCCAGAAAAAGTGCTACCTACCTTATTGCTGAACATCACTATGGTCACCTTCAAAGTACTCCCCCTGGGAACCTGTGCACAAATGCCAGTGCCTAGTCCACCCATGAAAGCAATTTTGGAACTCTTTTTCTTAAACGACCATCTCAGCTTCTGTTGTATAGCACAAAAAACATGCAGCAAAAGTGATGACTGCAACTCAGCAAGGCACCACCATGCATCAACACGAACACAGCAGCATGACACTGATATACCAAAGTTATGAGATCTTACTCAGTTGTTTGTACAGTGCCGGCAAAGTAAGCACATAGTGGAATGTTCACAGACTTAATTGTTAGACTGTGTGAATGTTAGGGGTGATGTTTCAGAATGTTAATCTCAATTTCTATACACATGAGAACTGAAGATTACTAGAGAAGAGAAGAGAGGTGAAATGAAGACAATTTTAGACTTTTCATTTTTAAGCTCAGTGGTTGTGATAAATTTCCCAAGAAGCTGGATATGGGGATAACAATAAAGTTATGCCCTGAAGCAGGATAAATTTGCTGTTCAGTATTTATGCCAGAAAAAAAAAAAAAAAAAACTGCTTATCTCATGAGGGAAGTTTTTAGTTAGCTATGTCATACGTAAAATACAATTCCAGGACATGGAACATAGATTGGTTAACTCAATATTTTGACAGATACTGAAAATGGGAAAGGCCTCAATTCTTACATTTTAATTATTCTTCTATGTTAAGTTCTTTGCAAAGAAATAATTTCCTGTTTCTCCAGAACACATGCATAGTAATTAGAATGCTAATGTAAATGTTTCTGGAAACTATTATTGATGTAGGCAGGTCAGTTTGGCCTTAAATATCATCCCAATTATTTTTCTTAATGCTCAGGGTTGATGCTTTTACTTTAACAGAGTGACTCCATAGCAAAATATTTTGTAACCTAGTAGGGCACTTAGACAGGGCACCGTCCAGCTCCCTCCTCCCCACAGATTGGGACGCATGGTCTCAGTGTGTAGTACCAGCTCTCATTCTGTTATGAAGACTTCCATCTGTTGAATATTCTTTCTTCTCAGCCCTCAATTTACACTTTTTCCATGGCTATTAAGAAATCTACGTGGTCTTTTAACAACTGTCCTCATCTTTCCTTGAGGGATCTCTCCCTGGAGAAGCAAGTGGTGCAATGAAATCTACAGACCATGAAGTCAGGTACTTGTGTGGATTTGTCTTGGTCATACTCACTTAATATATTAAAGTTATGTTCTTTTTTTTTTTTTTTGGATGGGCATAACTTTATACTAGACATGTAGGTAAATGTTGCCCCTATTTTGTATGGTTCCGTGAAAATCACAAATTAGTTAACATGACTAAAGTATTTACATAATGCTTGCTACATATTAGGTGTTCTGAGCTCAATTATTATTACTATTAAGTAATATATGCAAATGATTGTCTCCTAATAACTGTTCCACCAATGACAGCTCTTATTATTACTCTCCTCTGACTTTCTTTTCAGCTCTGTTTGTTTTGTAGCACAACTTAGTTGGCATGACAAAAAAGGTAGGAAGTAGGGTAGTCAGTTAGATTTACATATTTTTTTCCATTTCCCTTCCTCATTTAAGAAACATATATGAACCCTTAAAAATCTATTGTTCTTTCATTCACTTATTCCGAGAGTCACTTATTTAATAAATATTTATTGACTACTTGTTCAATAGATATGTATTGTAAATAACATATATGTGTGTTTATAATAATCCAGCATAGAGATGGGAATATACAGAGTAACTAATAAATATTTATCAAATAAGTGATTCTAGGAATAAATCAATGAATGAACAAATGGATTATTAAGGGTTCATATGAGTTTCTTAAGCCAGGAGAAGAATGGAAAAAAATTATGTAAATATACCTGATGACCCTACTTTCTTCCTTTTCTTATCATATATATATGTTCACATGAAAATAATTGGCTACATAGGAACTATGGCATTCATTTTATTGATGAGAAAAACTAAGGGAGAAAAGAAGAATACTGCAGTGGTTCCTTGGGAGCTCAGCACATCTGACTCTAAACCTGGACTCCTCTCACTTCCCCTGCTGCCTGTGGCACAGTGTTTATCTGCTAGGTTACCCAAAACAGGCACAGAACTGAGTCAATCACATTCTACAAATAAGAACATACAATCTGAGAAGGATGATTCCTCTCTGTAACATCCATGTACATGAAAGCTTTATGATTTCCCCAAATTAGAATTCTTGCTTCTAAAAATCCAGTTTTTGAAAGTTATATTATCGGAGGCTAATTCAGCAGACACAGGTAACCTCTGAAGCCACTAATTCTCCTCCAAAATGGTGTTTGCTGCTGTATTAATGGTACTCTCTGCACTATTGATCAGTTCAGCTGGCTGACTGATTTGATTCGGTTGTCAACACAGCTGTGGCAACCAGATGCATCATTTTGTTTTTCCAGTTGAGTGTTGAACACACACAGCCATAGTTTACAAAGGGAGTAACCAACACCTAGACTAGCTCTGTGAAGACATGAATTGTTGAAAAGCTGATTCTTTCATTGAATTATCTGTTGTATATGATGGTCTTATAAAGTTATGCATATTTTGTGTCCTGGTGATATTAGTTACCCTAAAGGGAAGACAATAAGAAATATTTTTCTTCTGAACTTACTTTCCATCAAAACATGAAAATACCTAGAATTTCATTACTTTTAATCCTTGGACCATATTCCTTTTGATGAAGCAGGAGAGCAGAGACAGGTGCCTGAAGGGAGCAGTGATAGTGAAGGTTTATAGGCAACCACTGTGACCTCTACTTTCTTTTCTACAAAGGCAGTTGATATCTAGGCTGGACTCTGCTTGGTGATTTTACATTAATTTTAATTGGCCATCAGAATTGTACACAAGGGCAATTTTGTCATTTTGGTTTTCTTTAATTTATTTTTACACTATTTACTGTATTTCCTAAGTAGTATTCAGGAATACATACTCAAGATTTTTAATTCACTTAGACATATTCAGAGAGACAGAATGCTTTGGCTTTTAAATATAAGCTATTTAAAGATTACTCATGAATCTTTAAACTCAATGTATTTTTGATAAAATATATTTAAATAAGGATACTTGCGGGAAATCTATGGTTATGCTTTGTATTCTTTATGCTTTTCTATATTCTCCAGATTTTACAATGGGCATTAGTTTTATTAGGAAAAACATTATACTTACTTGTTTTAAAAAGTAGAAAGCTTAGCAGGTAATACCACTCATTCCATGTTCTTGCTTAGGATGCAAAGTTGTAGAGAAGATAATCCATAACATAAATCTATTTTCAACATAATTTTAAAGTGTGGAATAAAAAAATACAAGGACAATAAATAAATCATTATTTTTCTCTCTTTCATAACAAAATATTGTGGATTATTACTTGGAATCCATAATAACAGTGACATGAAAACACAGAATATTTTTTTTTTCCTCAACATACTCTCCAACAGATAGGGACCATTTCTGCAATAAAACTTGGCTTTAGCATCATCCAGGGTCTATCACGTCCCTTAAAATGTAGTATTCACAACCACTTGATGTGTCCTGTCTTTCAATTAATTCCCTCTAAGGCTTTCCTGATTTTCATTGCATGTGTGATCTACACTTTATCTTGAGATCCTGCTCCTGCATTGTAAACTAGCTTCATAAATGAAACAACATTGCATATCCAGAAGGTGTATGCCATAAAATGTATTTCAGGTTTCCTTTCAGGCTCACACTCTACCTAAAGCTGCCTTCTGCATCCCCATTGAACAATCAGGACAATGGCCCATAACTTTCACATCATTATCCCTTTTTTGAGGTCACATTTTAATAAAAAATATTCTTATGAGAGAAAAATCTACCTACCCCCAGACGTTCTTGTCTTTCAAGGGTTGCTCTTACTACTTAGTAATTTGTACATGTCCATATTCATTTCTGTACATTGTACTTTCTCTTCTGCAATTTACTTCCTTTTCTACTCTCCTGAAAAAAAAAAAAAAAAGAAAAAGCTTTTGTTTTTCCAAATATTGAGGAAAGTTGGGCATCAAATTTAGGTGTATTGTATTGATCTTGTGTATATAAATCCCAGGCCACTCGCTTGCCTTCATCTTTCATCTTCTATTTTGTTATGAAATCTGTACTTGTTCCTAGGAAACGTTAGCAATTTAAAATCATTTTTTAAAATCATAATATCATAACCTTTCTGGAAAGCAATGTGACAAAATGTACTAAAACCTTCAGTAATATTTGTAACTTTTCCTCTAGTAATTTAAAAATAGATGATAGTACACTTGTGTGATGCAATATTATTCATTACGTTGTTTTTTTCAAAGACTTTTGAATGTTTTGTAAAGTTACCTGAAATAATTTATTCAGCAAATATTTATTGAGCTTCTTCACATAGCGGGTACTATTTTAGTGGTCAGAGAAAAATCTGTGGGAAACCGCAGGACAGTAGTACCACAATTATTTGTAATTAAATATGAAGAAAATACATCAAAATAGAGACACTTGTGGGAAATCTATGAGCATGCTTTGTATTCTTTATACTTTTCTATATTCTCCAGATTTTATAATAAGTATTTTTTATAAGGAAAAAATTACTACCCCTACTTGTTTTAAAAAGTAGAAAGCTTGACAGGTAAGACCAATCATTCCATATGCTTGCTTAGGAGGTAGACTTATAGAGAAAATAATTCACACCATGATCTTCCTAATATGGAGCAGACATGAGACATAGGTGACATCAAACTAATACACATTTGCAGTTATTCTGACACCTAGTGATAGAACATCTGCATCACAGTCAAAGGGATACTCACATTACACATATATTCTAAGTTCCACTTCAAACCCATACTCAGAGACTTCATCTGGGAGCTTGCATTAGCTACCGTGTGCTGGGTAACAAACTACAATGCAACCTGCCTCTTTATAAACTTTTATTGTCTCTTACAGTTTCTGAGTGTCAGGAATTAGACAGCTTGGCTGCGTGGGTCTGGATCTGGTTCTCTCCTGCAGGGGCTATGGTCATCTGAGGATGAAGTTCAGTCTGGATGAGAAACTTCCAAGATGGCTCCTCCACGTGACTGTTGACTGAAAGCCTCACTTTCCCCATGACTATTTGAAGGAGGCCACAGTTCTCCACCACATGCCCCTCTTGGTAGGTTGTTTGAGTGTCCTTGTCACGTAACAGCTGATTACTCTCAGAGGAAGTGACTCTGGAGAGAAAGCAAGGAGCAAAGCACAATGCCTGGTCTCCAAGTCACACACTTCCACTTCCACTATTTTCAAGTCTTTAGAAATGGATTACTAACACTAGTTCACACTCAAAGAGGAGAAAATTTAGCTCCCATTTTCCCCCCTTTTTTAGACAGTCTCACTCTGTCATCCTGAAAAGAGGGATATGGCAACATAGCTCACAGCAACCTCAAACTCCTGGGCTCGAGAGATCCTCCTGCTTTAGCCTCCCAAGTAGTTGGGATTACAAGGTTTCCACAAACCCCCCCAGCTAGTTTTCTATTTTTAGTAGAGACAGGGGTCTCACTTTTGCCCAGGATGGTCTCAAACTCCAGAGTTCAAGCCATCCTCCAGTATCGGTCTCCCAGAGTGCTAAGATTACAAGAGTGAGCCATCATGCCTAGCTAAGAATGAAAGTTCTTAAATAAGAAAAATATATGTTAGAACATGTCTTAATACATCTTCCGGGCTAATGGCAATTATGGGCTTTTAAAGGAGGGGCTGCATGAACTGGACCAAGTAGTAGTATAGTTAACCAGGGGCTGGTGCATTGAGGCAGGGTGTGCAGGATGAACCTTGGTATCAGGAAGGCTGCCTGGGGGCAGTCTCAGCTCCTTGTCTTGCAGAAATTCCACTATTTCTTGGAGACAACTCAGAAATGTTAAGTAGTTATTTGGAAGTTTTAGAGTTCAGTCATTGTGTCTTACTGGCATGAGAATCTAAAAGCATGAGAGGGAAAGGATTATAAAACATGATGTAGAAATGTGTCCATAGAACCAGTTACAAAGTCAGCAGAAAATGTCCTCTGCCTCAGTTGCATAACTTGCCTGGCCAACAACAAATTGTTACCAACATTGACAAAAGTGCTCTCTTCCTCCCCAGCTTGTCTCCGCCACTTCTGCAGCGTGTTCTAATGCAGAAGGAAGAGAGAGGAAGGTCTCAATCTCCCTTGGCCCATCTCACACTTTCTAGAATCAGCACAGTGATGGGGACACTCTATCTGGTCTCTTAGATAGAAATATGTAAACTAGGAAGTGACTGAAATTTTCATGACTTGAAAATAAATGCAAAAATGTTGACTGTGAGCAAAAAAGATCACTGATAGGTACTGAGATACCATTTACTGGAAATGTTATTTTTTCCTCCGCCTTCCTTTCACAAAGTGTATTTTGTACCTTAAGAGTTATTACCCAAAGAACTCTGCATCAGGCAATTTCCAAATATTATAAAAGTTTAAACTCTCCCTTAGATTGCTGAGTTGAGACCGCTCATTTAAAGGTGTTAGGACTGAGGGTAAACACGTGTGATGTTTGGGACACTAATTGCTTTTTTCTTGACATCACATATAATTACCAAAATAATGACTGATAATGTTTACTAATTGCTTAAAATGTGCTACCATCAAGCTAGGGATTTTGTAAGTATTATTTTATTGGTGCTGGAACATATTCTTATTAGCAAAGTATCTCAAGAATGGAAGAAAAAGTATCCAGTGTACTCAGCCCTACTATGAAACTAATTTATAGCTTTCATAGGAAAGTTATAACACAATTATAGCCCAAGAATATGGGGAAAGGGAAGAGGGAGGGGAGGGGAAGGAGGAGGATGGGTGGAGGAAGGATGATTGGTGGGATCACATCTATGGTTCATCTTACAAGGGTACATGTGACTCTTTCTAAGTGTAGAATATAAATGTCTTAACACAATAACTAAGGAAATGCTATGAAGGCTATGTTAACCAGTTTGATGAAAAAATTTCAAATTGTATACAAAACCAGCACACTGTATCCCATGACTGCATTAATGTACACAGCTATGAGTTAATAAAAATAAAAAAATAAGCTTAATAATAATTCTATGAGATGATACATCTGATCCTTCATTTTACATAGTTGAGAACTGAGATACAAGTGGCTTGTAGCAGGGGTTAAAACTCAGTGGATAGGCAGTGTCCAAAGTCACAAAAGCACTAGGTGCACAATAGATTTGACTTCTGTTTTGCTTACTTTCTCTTCTTTGGCTAAAACTATAGAACTGTGGAATGAAATCAATATAATCACTTATTCTTCAGATAGGTACTGCTGATTAAATCCCATTCTCTATTTAATTTTGGAAAAGTTAGTCTGCTTTGCCTTCACTCCTCTAGAAGGCACCACACACATAAATGTCAAAGTGGAGCCACTGATGAAAAGAAGTGGAGGTGCCGCTAATATTTTCTTTCTGAAACAGATATGATGGCTGCTACGTGTCGGTAGCCTGGAATATGGCTCTTATGACATTGACAGCCTTGCACCCACTTCTTCTGTTTTAATTTACATAACACATTTCATAATTAAAATATGATAGTGTTTGCTTCCACATCTTTCAAATTTCATTTCATTCCCTCATTCTTTCATTCAATCATTCATTCACTTATCACATATTTATAGATTCACAAGCTATTATAAATAAAACACTATACCAGGTGCTGAGATGCTTAAAAGGACAAATATCAGACTTGATTTTGAGTTCTTTGACAAATTAAGCCTTGATCTATTTGAAGTCTAAGTAGGAATTAGTTCAAGAAGGGAGAAGAGCCTTTTGCCAAGAAAGGAGGAGAGTGTTATGTCAGGGAATGGTATACTGATATTTTAATTATTTCAGTAGGACTCATATACAAAGTTCAGCATCAAGATTCTGGGCCACTGGATGTGGTCTGAACATAGGCGTGCATTATATACCGAGGTTTGAATTCCATTTTGAAAGAAATGGGAGGCAATGAAAGGTTTTAGGTTCACATGTGCTGCTTCAGTTTGTGTCTGAGAAATGTGTCTCTCACTTACAGTAGCTTAGAATAGATTGTTGAGAAGGGAGGTAATCAGTTAGAAGGACATTGAAAATCCAGATAAGAAATAGTAAAGATAACTCTGCATTTTTCCAAGATAGAGTAACTAGGACCAGATTTACCATCACCACTAAAACAACTGATAAATGAACAAAATATATAAAACTATGTATTTTTTAAGGCAAGGGCATAAGATAATGAAGGACAATGATCACAGACAGAGAACTGAATGGGGTAGCCTACAGGATTATCTTAGCTCACTGCATTGGGAATTTCCAGGTCAGGGCGCAGGAAGGGTAAACCCAGGCAGAGTTCAGCAGTCTCCCAAAGTGGAGAAGATGGGGCTAGGAGTTTGGGTTGACCAAGGCAGTTAGGTTTTCCGGGGAGAGTACTAAGAAGAAAGAATTTTACAAAGAAAAATCTCTAGATATCTGAAGAGTCTCCCTCATCATGTATTTAGCTGAGTAATGCTTAGAAGATATGGTTAAGACTACCTAAGACCAGAATGAGAGCCATCCGAAATGATTATAGGAAAG
Source organism: Otolemur crassicaudatus (assembly GCA_963574585.1). Lineage (NCBI taxonomy): Eukaryota > Metazoa > Chordata > Mammalia > Primates > Galagidae > Otolemur > Otolemur crassicaudatus. The sequence continues at coordinate 14,066 of CAUYQS010094073.1, read as the reverse complement.
AGCATGTCATGTGCACGGTACCATGAATAGTACCAGTTTTTGCAAACTAGACTAGAAAATGTTACAATTCACAGGGAACTGGGTAAGCAAAAGCTTTGCTTTGGTTGTGAGGAATAAACACTCCTTAGCTGAGCATTACTCAACCTAACCTAAAAAAATTATATAAGTAAGATTTTAAGGATCCAGTTTTTTTCATTTAAATGCATACCAGAACAAAGCTCAAGATTAGTAGGAACACAGAAATAACTGTCATTCAATAAGTTAAAATGTCACAATTTCTGGCATACAATCAAAGATAATTAGGCATGCAAGGAAGCAAGAAAATGTGCCCCATAATAAGGAAAAAAATTAATCAATCGAAACAAATACAGAATAGGCAGGCATAGATGTTGGATTTAGCAGACAATGACATTTCTTAAAGTTACTAAACTTGTATTGCGTGTGTTCATAAAGCTAAGTAGCTCAAAAAACTATAAGCTCAGAGACACGAAGAAAATCACACCAAAAGGAGTTTATTTATGGAGAGAAAAGTTACTAAATTTATCACACCAAAAAGGCATGTTTGGTACAAAGGAACAAAGATAAGTATAATAGCAGATTTCTTGTCAGAAACAATGCAACCAAGAAGATATGGTGCACTATCATTTCAGTACAGAAAGAAAATACTGTCAATATAGATAGAACTCTATACTCAGTGAAAACAAGTTTAAAAAATGAAGGGGACTTAATAACTTTTTTAGGCATAAAAAATCAAGGCATCTATTACCAGCAACATCCAACTACAAAAAAAAAAATCCTTGATGCCTATGGAAAATGAACCGAATGGCAATTTGGATCCACGAAAAAAAAAAAAATGAAGAGCAACAGACATGGTGACTGCATGTTGCATAAATATCGCAGCTGCTGTCTTGCTCTTTTCAGCTGCTCACACCAGGGGATCCAGTTGAGGGTACTGAAGCAGTTCACTTCGGAGATCACTGCAGAAGGACTGTGACTGTGCCTACAAACACGTGAGCAGATTGCACTGAAAGAGGACCCTTCAGTTCCGGTCCAGCCATCAGATGGCTACAGCTCTGACTGACCCCTAACTACAACCTCTTGCGAACTCTTCAACTAGGAACATGCCAAAATTCCTGACCCCAAGGTAACTGAGATAACAAATAGCTGTTACTTTAAGAATGACAAAAATCAAAAAACCAAAAACAGCAAATAAAACACAAATTCACTTCTACTGATATATTTGATAGATATACTAGTCCTTGTTAACAAATACATATGTTTAATATGTATTTAACATAGAAGAAGTGTCAGCATTGTCTATAAAAGTAAAAACTTAGAAATAACTAAAGTGTCCATAAATAGGGAATGGTTAAGTAAGTTATAATGAATTCTTAAAAAATATGAGAACATTAACCAAGAAATTTCGTAGACAACATGGGAGAAGAAAGAATGTTCTGGATCTGATGAATATTAAAGTGATGGAATCAAAGATTAAACATCAGAGGTAAAAAAAAGTACAGCAGGTAAGGATGAGAATCTTTCCTGCCTGTCCCAGTTTCTGTATCAGTTTCCTACCTGAATTATTGCACACATGAAGTAGTATGGTTTTCTCTTACAGACACAGTATCCATTGGGCATTTTAAAAATGTAAGTCGAATAATATCTTTCCTCTGATAAAACCCTCTAAAAGCTCACCTTTTTACCTGCCTCGTGTTATTTTTCTTGTCTTCTCTACATCTGCTCTTCTCTCTCTCCCATCATGGCTCATTCTATTTTCGATCTACTATACCACCGTCCTTGGCATTCCTCACACATGCTCGGGATGCTCCCACCTTGGTGTGATGCTCTGTCCTCAGAGATGCAAAGCTCATGCCACCCTGCCCCACTCAAGGGTCTGCTTTGATGCACTTTTCTAAGAATGACCTTTCTGACGGCCTTATCTCACACAGCCACCTTCTATCAGTCAGGGGTTCCAATCCAAATGCCCTTCTCTATCTGCCTTTTAATTTTCTCTTGCTCATCATCTCTGAAAAGTGTAAAAGGGTACAATATTTTCTTTTTCTATGTTTACTGTGCATTTCTATGGCCATACTAGGATCTACAAGGAAGGAATTTTTCTTTATTGATTTATTGAACAACTGAGTGAGTGATTGACTTTTACTGATAGAGCTGATTGAAAAGACTTGGCAAATAGTATGTGCTTAATGTATACTTCTGCGTGAGTGAACAACAAGCATTTTACTTCCAGTTTGATTAAAAGACTGAACCACAATGCCATATCCACTCTCACTCTAGATATCAAACTTCTATTAATTCAGTTAACATCAGGTTTCTGTGGCGGTCACCTAACTCTGTTTACTCATTCTGAGAATATTTTTTAGGAAGAATGTTATAAAGAAGAGGTGGGAATCACTGAGAAAGGTATTAAAGTTGTAGTAGAAGTTGAAGTAAAAATTACTTTTAAAATGCAATATTTCAAAATAGAGTTAAACAACGAGGAGCAGTTTCAAACACAGCATCAATTTTAAATGATGAAAGAGTATTTGTTTCTTGGTTGGTACAGTCTTCAGAAGTTGCTTCGGATTTCAGAGCAAGTGGCTAGGGCGAAGCAGCCCCACTTAGGTTGATGGCCGGTAAATGAAAATTCAGTTTCATACAATGGTTGATAGTTTATAGGCCCTTTCAGAATTTCCAAATATGATTTATTGCATTCTTTATTATGTATTTGTTATATTGAAATGTTATTTAATCATCATATTAAAGTATAAAATGAGGTTTCCCAAAGCCATGAAAATGTATCAAAATTTGAATCTAAAATCATGAAATTGTGAAGTGATGCATTGTGTGGAATATAACAGTAGGTGTAGCTAAAAGCCTCATCAAGGCCCGTGTAAATCTAACAGAACTTGGAATGAAATTGTATCTTAGAGTGAGAACCTGGGAGACAATTCCAAAGAGGTGCTAATGCCTAAGCTGAGAAGTAAAGAAATGGCTGATAGTGACAGGACTTTTATTATTGTTATTCATGATGTTTGCGATGTCAGACTGAAGTTTTAGTCTCTAATCTTGACCAATATTTTGCAATTTTCATTCTGACACAGAAAACAAAGTCTTAGCTTTCTCAGTACTAAATTAATTATGTTTTAAACTTTGCTTTCAGGATTTTGTATATGCATCCATTCTATTGTGCCTTTGAGAGTTACTGGAACTTTCCTTCCTTGGGGCCTTTGGGAAATTCCATTTCTAGTTTGAAGAGGACAATTGTCCTGTGGGATGACCCATATCTCTGCTCACTTGCTTCAGTCACGCCCTGATACTGATCCTCACTCTTAGTCACTGGTGATCTTCACTCTACCACGAATGGAGATGTTGAGATCTGTAACCCATTGGGTCACTAATTCACCAACTTTGCTTCCTTGTGGAAATTTGTGAGGTATCTACTATTCCAGAAGACCAAAAGATGGCACTAACATTCTCAAGTTGAATCAGGTGTCTGTTTGACAAACAGAGGTCTCATAACAAAAAGATATTAGTGCAAATAACTCATTTAATCAGACATCGATTTAAGTAACATTTTACACAATGGACTCAGACTGAATTCTCTTCTTCATTTGCGATTTTAACCAAGTTTTACTCTACAGTTAGAAACAAATCTAAAAAATGCAGTTTAAATTCAAAAAACAAATTTATAATCATATCAAGTAAAATTTCAAAACCATATACTTATTTAATTCATTTCTTTCTTTTAGTATTTTTAACCTATTATATATCTATGGTTTTTCTTCATATAAGACTTCCACAATTTCCCTAATGGGAATTACTTAGTACATACATGGGATTTAGAGATTAAATATTTGTTTCTTGAGATAAATGAGTTATATTTAATTTTATTACACAGCTCAAAGCTAATTTTCTTGTTTTCATAAATATGAAATGCTATGACAATATGAATTAGGAAAGCTTGTAGCTAGATGTGCTATTAAAAAAGCTTCCTTTTAGATTTTTTTTTTTTTTTGCTGTTATTGTTTTGCTTAAAATAGCAAATTATAATTAAGGAATAAAATAATTTATGTGAGAAATATTCAAACTTCTTGTCAACATAATACATATGTCAACGAGAACTCACATACTGAGTTGACTTCTCACAATTTTGTCAAGTTTAACGTAAGTTAAGCAAATAACTTAGCATGTTTCAAAGTGTTTAATACAATAGGTGACAAATAGTAATGTATCATGAATTTGTTTGTAAACATATGTATTGAGCACTTTTTACAAATATTTGATGCTTTTGAAGATAATACATGATCTCTGACTCCAGGGGCCTAAGATAGAATGTGAGTTACGTGTTGAAGGGCAGATGAAATTGGGAAACTAGAAATGGAAAAAACATTTTGGTAAAGGAAACAACTTGAACAAGTGTACAAAGATCGAAAACCTAAGACATGTCAAAAATAGTGGAATTTTCCTTCAATATCAGATGTATAATGTAGAAAAATTAAAAACTAAAATCTTTTCACTTTTATTAGTTGTTCATTTTTCACAAACCAGATGTAATGAGGAAAGTGGATTAAATCTAAGTTATATCTGCTGTATGTGCAGGTATGTCTGGTGGAATTGGGACTCCCAAAGAGAAGGTAAGGTGGCAGTCAGCCAAAAGCCCGCTTCCTAAGCAGTGTCCTGTAAGGAGGCTCCATCTTGGGAAAGATGGAGTTTGACCTATAACCATTCTCAGCACTCAAAGAATAAATGTATTGAATAAAGCTCGTGTTCTTCATGAGGTGTCTCTATCAGCCCAACTTGACTATACTCATGCCTGCATCCTATAAAAGGTGATGGGGCATGCAGTAAAAACTGAAAACAGCTATTTCTTTGAAATCAGTGCCATTTATGAGGAAGCGAGAACTGCTGATGGAGCTCTCCAACAAAGGCTCACACATGCACGTGAACACACACAGCGTCATTCCATCTTCTTTAGCTTTTGACCATCCCAGTATTCCAGGGCTTGGTGATGTAGAAATGCCCCATCTGACACTGAAACACCCCTTGAAGGTAATGGTGGTATCCAAAAGATTTTGTGATGTCACAGGATAGAGTATGGTGACATCCGATGGGCCCTGCTATAGCAGATAGAGTCATGGGGAGCCTACTGGGCAGGTGGTACTTTTCAAGGGTGTAATACCCAGCCTGTGCTTACAGAAGATGGTAAGTAGAAAACAGTAATTCTCATTGAACCCAGCCAAGGAACCGTGGTTGCTAGAAAGAAAGAAGCTTTGGATAAGTTTGCTTGTCAAGCTAGGATACTTATTTGTAATACATTTCTTGGTACTTGCAAACTGATATTAGGTATCCAAACAAAGGAAGAATCAGTGGAATTAGGGTTAGGTTAGGTTTTTGAAAAGATGGAATTCATAGATTTCTGCAGCATGAATAAAATAATATTGTACAAATAATATTTTCATTGAGAATATTTAGTGAAAGATATTACTTATAATCTCACTATCCAGATAAACTCAATCATATAGATACTTAAAATTGTCTACAGTATTCAGTGAGAGAGATTGAAAAAGAGAGAAGAAATGAAGCAAACACACATTTGAACCAGATTTTATCCCATATAAGTTGCATAAATAATATTCTATATCAGGAAATAAGAGACTCCCCCATTTACTTGTTATGACTATAGTGTATTCTACTTGCCCTTTAACCAGTTACCAAGTTAGTTAACTATTTATTAATGTGTGTAAATACACATGTACCTATGTACACATAGATGTATATAATTGCATTTATGTTATATATTATTATTTAAGTAATAATTGAGGTCCTCACACATTGGGTTTTTTTTTTTTTAACTTATGGCCTTTGTGTATCATGCTGGAGTTCCTGAGTATTTGCCTGATTACTTGTTTCTTAGATACTTATTTCAGGGGAATTTTTGAGCAAAGATCAAGAAAATTACTTTGATCTTGGCATGGTGGCAGTCTCAAAAGCCAAAATGGGTGAATTGCTTGATCTCACAAGTTCGAGACTAACATGAGCAAAAGGGAACCCCCCATCTCTACTAAAAACAAAACAAACAAACAAACAAAAAATTAGCTGGATGTCATGGGAGGTGCAGTAGTTTTAGCTACTGAGAATGACTACTGAGGTTGCTGTAAGATATGATGACACCACCACACTCTACTCAAGGTGATAGAGTGAGACCTTTATCTCAAAAAAAAAAAATTACTTGTCCCTGCAAGGGGAAAAAAATCAACAATTAGGTTTTATATAATATAGTAAGCAAATTTTTTTGATATGCAAAAACTTCTAAATTGCTTTACAAAAATAATATGAAGAACTTTCTACAATTCTTATAGAATAACATTAAATTCAACTATTTTTAAACCTTCTACTGTAAACCTTAAGAAAACTATCATTGAACAACTTTTTGATAAAATGTTTATTATATCTTAAAAATGAAAAGATGATTTCATGTATGTTAGATACAACTAAAACAGGTGTGTGCATGCATATGTAAAATTAGGTACATAAATAAAACCAAAAATAATAAATTGAATTTCTGCTCAAAAATATAGAAGAAGAAAGCCAAAAATTAAATTAAAAATAAACAGAGTAGAATATCTAAAGACAAATAGTAGAGAATAATCACAGATCTGAAAAAAAGTGTAGTGGAATTAAGTCTAAATTCAAAAGTTATTTTTTGAAATAAATCAACAAAATGGATAAAAACACTAACTAATCAAGAAAAGCTCAAAAACACAAATCAGATATGACCAAGGAAAATAATCATCAAAACAGAGGAAATATTAAAAATTATAAGACTGTAGGTGGTAAAAGTAGAAATCAAATCAGTTGAAAAGAATAATACATTCTCAACCTGACTTTATAGAGACAGAAAATTACCCTATAAGATACTGCAAAATCACAGTCCTAAGCCCTACTGGGATTCTACAAACCTCTGCAATAATACAAGTCTAGCAAAACCATTAGAATTACTTGCAATTATAAAGTCTTTAAAAAATAAAGAAAAGAACCAAAATGATTTTATCAGTGAGTATCAAAATAATATACTCCCAAATCTGAAAAAAAGGCATCTGAAAAAGAAAAAACTAAAAATTAATCTCACTTCTGAACATTTTTTAATATTATTTATTTTTTATTAAATCATAATTGTGTATATTTATGCATACATGGGGTTCAGTGTACTGATTTGATATACAATGTGAAAATCTTACATCGAGCTTATAAACACATCCATCACTGTGCTTACTTATTTATAGAGGTAAGACAATTATGCTCTTTTCTCAATAGTTTTGCAATGTACCATTGCTTTAGGCACATTAGGTGAGGTTCCCTCAAATAACCTCCTTCCTACTCCCTTCCTCTTTCCCTCCTCCCTTCTACTTTTTGGACTACAGCTATGTTTTACCATGTGTATGAATGTATAGGTGATTATATATTGATTTCATAGTAGTATTGAGTACAATGGATCCTTTTTTTTTTTTCATTCTTGAGATACTTTACTAAGAATAATATGTTCCAGCTCCATCCAGGTAAACATGAAAGATGTGAAGTCTCCATCTTTTTATGGCAGCATAGTATTCTGTGGTATACATATACCACAATTTGTTAATCCATTCTTGGGTTGATGAGCACTTGGGCTGTTTCCATATCTTGGCAATTATGAATTGGGCTGCAATAAACATTGTGGTGCAAATGTTTTTGTTGTAAAATTATTTTTGATCATGTGGGTATATACCTAGTAAAGGAATTACAGGGCCTCCCCCTTGGCGGCAGGGGTAGTCTCCTGTCCTTTAGTCGATAGGCTTTGTACCTGTAATTTGTTTTCTTGAATGCTCTTCCTTGGGTTTGCAGCTGGCCGAACTTCTTTCTTGGCTCAGTTCCCCACCTTTGGCTTCATAGTCTGATTCTGTCCAGTTTTTCTCCCTCTGGTCAGGAGTCTTTGCTGAGGGTTGCTACTAGTCAGCCATCTTCCAAGAATTCCTTCTGCAAATTTTTAATATCTAATAGCTCTTCAAATATTGTAATCATGATGACAAAGTTGGATTCATTCCAGAATTCCACAATAGTTCAATATTAGGAAATCTATTATTAATACATTGAAGAAACAAAATTATATTTTCAAAGATACAGAAAGTGTTTTTTGAAACATGTTAATAATTATTTATGATAAAGACTCTAAAGATACAATCACTGACCTATGTTAGAGATCAAGAAAGCCAATAAGGTGTGAAGAATTGAAGATTCCAAATTCTCTAGCTTGGATGTTTGTATTCTGTCAAAAAGGAATATAGACATATCTAGAGGACATATAGATTTGCAAAAATGATTTGTGAGTCTGATTTCATTTTTCTTGAGTTAAAGAATCAGGGGAATATTGAAATATTTATGTCCAAAATCAGTACGGAAATGAAGATTTGAAGATATAGACCTAGGAAAAGGTAAGGCTCTGGAGATATAAATTCTACCATAAGAAGTTTAGAGATGAGAGGTAATTTTTATTTATGTTTTTGTAGAATTGTTGTAACACATATATTAAAAATGGTGTTAAATCCATTTTTGGATATAACAACATTCCACATATTCTCTCTTGTAAACAGTAGTTTTCCTTAAGTTTAATGTAAAGACCATTCAAAAGTATAAAACATTACGATAGCTCTTATTTGGTAGCTTTTAAAGTGCTATTTATATTTAAAGGTAGTATACAAACTTTAACTGGAATAATATTAGATACCGAGTAGCTCTCACCCTTGTAAAAGGGTCTCACCTGGAGATGTGTTAAAAATAATAGTCTTGTGTTCATATATGTTACTGGCTCACTTTAGAAAGATCTATTTTAATTCAAATGTGTCTCCACTGCAGAAAGGAGAGCAATCTATTTTTAAATGACTCCTTTGAGCCAGGAACTTAGCATGCCTTATTTAATTTTGAGGCAGACTAGGGTTTGAACCCAAGCCAATATGTCTTTTCTCCTATAACTTTATAGTAGCCCATTTCCCTGGATTCTTGTACAACTAACCTAAATACAAATAGGTGGATCATCTAATAGACATATATATTTTGGGGGATTACAGTTGGTAAGGATGATGGTATTAAGAATAGCTACCATTGATTGAAGGTCTTCACTACTGGGAACCTTTAGAATTCTATTATTTTCTATGGCTTTTAACACTCTAGGAAAAGCCACTGAGAAATTGGTATAACATGATTTTACTGTTATGTCAACTGAGAATTATTAAGTAATGCACGAAAGTACTTATTTAAACCTGGAACCAAATTGATTTTGGATAGTGAATAAAGGAATGACGAGTGCCAGGGTCTGAATTTAAGCCTAATTCTTTTTTTTTTTTTTTCTTTTTTTATTGTTTGGGATTCTTTGAAGGTACCAAGAGTTAGATTATTAAAGTCCCTCTTATAATTGTGTCCTGCCACCAAGAGGTGTGCCATCCACCATGACTCCCCATCCACCTCCCCTCTCCCCACTCCTTCATTCCCCTACCTCCAACTTTGTATTAGCTCATTTTATGTGCTCCTTCACTTGCCAGTCTGGTGAGTTTCCCAATTACCTCTATTTGCCATTGATCACCATGAGAAACAATGCCCCTACCTGGTAGAAGACAGTTTTATTTCCCAAAGACAGCAATCATATTTCCTTCCATCCCACATACTCTTCTAGAAACCTACTACTTCCTTATCAGGACATATCGTGTAAATTGACTATCAATGTGGGGATTTATTGCTGAGTTTTGTATTCTGTTTTATTGGTTTTTGTGTCTGTATCATTACAGAACCATACTGTTTTGGATACCATAGCTTTGTAGTATAATTTGAAGTCAGGTAATGTGATTCCTCTAGGTTTGTTCCTTTTGCTCAACACAACTATGATTTAATAAAAAAAAAAAAAAAGATTTTGACTGTAACCTTTTAACAGAAAAAAAAAAAGAGGACTTTGGCTGTTCTGGATCTTTTGTGATTTCACATAAATTTTAGGATTCTTTTTTTCTGTTTCTGCAAAAAATGCCATTGGTATTTTGATAGAATTCCATAGAATCTACACTGCCTTGGGTAGTATTGACATTTTAACTATATTGATTCTTCTACTCCATGAATATGCAATATATTTCTAATTTTGTTTCTTCTTCAGTTTTGTTCATTAATATTTTATAGTTTTAATTGTGGTGATCTTTCACTTCTTTGGCTAAACTTATTCCTAAATGCTTTATTTGTAGCTAGTATTAATGAGCTTTTTTTTGGTTTCTTTTTCATATTGTTTGCTTTGGCATACAGAAATACTACTGAGTTTTGTACATTGATTTTAGATCTTCCATCTTTACTGAATTTATGTATTAATTCTAACAGTTTGTTTATGTAGTCTTTCAGTTTTTAAATGTAAGCTCATATTATCTGCAAAGATAATATTACTTCTTTATTTGGATACACTGTATTGCTTTCTCTTATCTAATTGCTCTGACTAGGACTTGTGAATAAAAGTGGTAAAAGTGGACATCTTTGTCTTTTTCCAGATTGTAAAGACTTTTAGTTTTTCTATTTACTATGATACTAGATATAGGTTTGTCATATATGGCTTTTATCATGTTGAGGTATTCTTATATACCCAGTATTTTGAGATTTTTTATCATGAAGTGATATGGAAGTTAAGAAATTGTTTTGGCATCTATTAAGATGATCATATGCTTTTTGTCTTTTATTCTGTTCATTTGATGTATCACAGTACTTACTCGCATCTGTCGAAACTTTCTTGTATCCTTGAGATAAATTCCACTTGATTAAGATGAAGGATTGTTTCAACATGTTCTTGAATTCAATTTGCTAATATTCTGTTGAGGATTTCTGCATCTATGCTTTTCAGAGATGTTATCCTATAATTTTCTTTTTTCTTTGCATTGTTTAAGTATCAGGGTAATACTGGTCTTGCAGTTTGGAAATATTCTTTCCTCCACAATTTTTTGAATAGTTTTACATTGGGGAAAGAATATTCTCTTTAGTAAATAGTACTGTGAAAAATGAATATTGATGCACAGAAGAATAAAACTAAACCCTTATTTCTTGCAATATACAAAAATCATATTGGAAAAGACTTAACTCTAAGACCAGAAACCATAAAACTACTAGAAGACAATATGAGAGCAACACTCTAGGACTGTAGTCACTAACCTCAAGGCCACAGACTGTTACTGTTCTTAGCTTATTGAAAACCAGGCCTCATAGCATCATCATCTGAGCTCTGCCACCTATCTCATCCCGCTCCACCCCTGACCCACTCTGCCATCCGCCAACACCCACAGTCTATGGAAAAATTATCAGTTCCTGATACCAAAATGTTTCTAGGCCATAACCCATTAGGAACCAGGCCACATAGTATCACGTTTGATCTCTACTTCCTATCTCATCCCACCCATGCCCCTGCCCAAGTCTGCTAGTCTCTGAACCAGACTGGTACCTGGTGCCAAGATGTTGGGGAATGCTACTTTAAGTTATTGGTCTGAGCAATGGTTTCTTGAGTAAGACCTCCAAATTGCAGGCTACCAAAGCAAAAATGGACAAGGAGGATCATATGAAGCTAAACAGCTTCTGCATAGGATCAACAAAGTGAAGAGAAAAGCCAAAGAATGGGAGAAAATGTTTTCAAAGTACCCATGTGACAAAGGATTAATAACCAGAATGTATAAGGAGCTCAAACAATTCAATAGGGAAAAAATCTGATAAAATTGGGCAAAATAACTGAATAAATATTTTTAAAAAGAGAATATATGCTCACACCTGTAATCTCTGCACTCTGGGAAGCCAAAGTGGGTGCATTCAAGGAATTCAATACCAGCAGGCATTAAACCCCACCTCTAAAAAAAGCCAGGTATTGTGGCAGGTGGCTGTAGCCCCAGCTACTTGGGAGGCTGAAATAAAAGAATAGCTTGAGTTTAAGAGTTTGAGATTGCTGTGAGCTGCAAAGCCATGGCACTCTACAAAGGGGCAACAAAATGAGACTCTGTCTCAATTAAAAAGAAAAGAAAAGAAGACATATAAATGGCTATCATAAAAATATGTTCAATATCACCAATAATCCGAGAAATGTAAGTATAAACCACAATGAGATATTATTTCACTCCAGTTAAAATGGTTTTTGTCCAAAAGATAAGGAATGATAAATGCTGAGGAAGATGTGAAGGATGAACTTTTGAACATTGTTGATGGGAATGTAAATTAGCATAGTCATAATGGAGAACAGTAGGGAGGTTCCATCCAACTGCTGAATGTTCATGGAGAAGAAAGGAAATCAGTATATTAAAGAGATATCTGTACTCCTAGGTTTATTACCGCACCATTCATAATAACCAAGATATGAAATCAGCCTTAATATCCATCAATGGATGCATAGAAAATGTGGTATGTACTAACAATGGAATATTATTCAGCCATAAAAAGAAAGAAATCCCATCATTTGACCAACATGGATAGACCAGAAGACGTTATATTAAGTAAAATAAGCTAGGCACAGAAAAATAAATATCACATATTCTCATTTATATTTGGAGCTAACAAAATGTATAAACTCATGGATAAAGTGAAAATGATGGTTACCACAGACTGGGAAAGGTATAAAGTGGGGATGATTAATGGGCACTAAAGTATCATTAGATAGAATGAATAAAATCTGTGCTTGATAGTAGAATAGAGTGACCACAGCTAAAAACTTATTATATATTTTAAAGTAACTAAAATAGTGAAATTGGAATGCTTTTAACACAAGGAAATGTTTAAGGTTTTGGCTACCTCAATTACCTTGATTTAGTAATTACATACACTATGCCCATATTAAAACATCACATGTATGTCATAGATATGAAAAACTATTATGTACCCATAATAGTTAAAAGTAAAACATTTTTTAAAAAGATACATGATTTAATTCCTGCTCCTTTGATTGTGAGTGCCCTCTGTGGCCAATAGAACACAGGAAATCTTGCTATGTGACTTTCTTCAGCACACCCTTGGTTGGCTGGAACACTCACAGGAGTCCTCAGGTGGCATTTAAACAGCTCAAAACCACCAATATTGCCACTGTGCCAAGAAGCCTACACTAGCCAACAGGCAGCCTCTAGCTGCAACAGCTCCAACCACTGCAATTGCCAGCAAAAACCCTAGTCCAGAAGTCTCTTCAATTCCTCCACCTGCTTTTGTAAAATTTTATTAGAACATAGCCACACCATTGTTTATATGTTATCTGACTGCTTTAAGTGGAATTTAGTAATTTCAACAGAAATTCCACTTGGAATTGCCTATAATTCTTTTTTTTTATCAAATCATATTTGTACACATTAATTCTATCATAGGATACAGTGTGTTGTTTCCATATACAATTTGAAATACTTTCATCCAATTGGCCAACATAGCCATCATGTCTTTCTCATAATTGTTGTGTTAAAACATTTATATTCGACATTTAGAAAGACTCACATGTACCCTTATAGGATAAATCATAGGCGTGATCCCTGCAATCACCCTCCCTTCACCCATCCTCCCTCCTCCCGTCCCCTCCTTCTCCCCTTTCCCTGTATTCATGGACTCCATTTGGATTATAGCTTTCCTATGATAGTTAACAATTAGTTTTATAATGGGGTTGAGGACATTGGATATTTTTCTTCCATTCTTGAGATACTTTGCTAAGAACATTTTCCAGCTCCATCCATGTAAACATGAAGGAAGTAAAATCTCCATTTTCTTTATGGCTGCATACTATTCCATGGTGTACATATGCCACAATTTACTGATCCATTCATGGGTCGATGGGTACTTGGGCTTCTTCAATGACCTAGCAATTGTGAATTGGACTGCAATGAACATTCTGGTAGAGATATCTGTATTGTAGCATGATTTTTGGTCTCCTCGATATATACCTAGCAGAGGAATTATAGGTTCAAATGGCAGATTGGAAATTTTTTTTTTCCTCTCTCTCTCTCTGCTCCATGCTTTCCACCACCAACAAACCCTGAATTTGAAGGAATTTCTCAGCTGTTAATCCTTTA
>CAUYQS010094069.1:0-16035 GCA_963574585.1 Otolemur crassicaudatus | reverse complement strand
CACCAGCAGTGTAGGAGTGTTCCCTTTTCTCCACATCCACGCCAGCATCTCTGGTTTTGGGATTTTGTGATATGGGCTAATCTCACTGGAGTTAGATGATATCTCAGAGTAGTTTTGATTTGCATTTCTCTGATGATTAATAAGTTGCCCATCTTAAAGGCTGAATCACATGGCCTGGCATGATTTCTTCTCTCCCAGGAATAGCCTTGGGTCCCTTCATGTGCCCCATGCTGTAGGAGCCAAGGCTCTGGAGGGACCCACCTAGTCCTTTTGGTACCAGCACCCCAGTCACATAGCTGACCAGGCACTGTGGATCCCCTTTCTCACGTGGGAAGCCCCCTTTATAAATGCATTCAAGTATGCACTCAGCCCTGGCCAACAAACAGGGCCCTACAAATGACCTGGCAAAACCAGCCAGAATAAAAGCTTTCAGTTCCAGCTACAGGAACTTCCAGGAACCAATACTCCAGCCTGAGCCTCAGGCATCAGCTCTGCCCACAGGACACTCACAGGTGGTAACCGTGGCCAGACCAAGTCCCAGGGAGTCACTGAATTTAATTTGCCCATCACCAGACTGGAACAAAAGGAAAACCAAACACCTGCTGCAGTTAACTTGGTCACCATAGCCAGCAAATAGGACCACACATGTCCACCTCATTTACTTCAACAGCTTAATTTGGCAACACATTTGTGTGCAGCCTACTTGGTAGTGGCACTTGGTTCTTCTGGTGACCTCAGATCTAGATTTGGTCACTTTGCTGGCTTAGCCTCTTGCATTGACCATACATAGCCCTCCTCCCTCTCTCTCCCACTCACTCATCATCCTCATGGTAGCCCTCGTGTGGTTCTTCATCCACTAGCTCAGATCTCAGCTCTGGGCCCTGTGATCCACCAACATGGCACTTCCAGGCCCAGCTTCTCCATCACTACTTCCAACTGTCATCCTCTATTCGCAGACTTTCTAGACTCCCTAATTCTCATGGTAACAGATTTGAAGCTGCTTTCCCACTTAGGGCTCTTCTAAATGCCTCCCCAAGCATCCCCACTACCTTGGCCATCTGTTTCCCCTACACATACCTTCTGTCTTACCAAGCAGGGCTCCCTGTTGTTCCAACATGCAACAGACCTAGGATGATCTCATGGCCTTTGCTCACATAGCTCTGCTTACCTGGATGCTTTCTCTACATCTTGGGCGTGTCTGATCTCCCCATCCTCCAAGGCCTATTTCCCTGCCAGCAGCAAGCCCTCTGTTCTCTAAAACATTTACAACATTAATCACATCCTGTCTTGCATTGTGTTAGACAGTTTCACAGCAATCACTGTGTGAAATAAACACACTATTTAGTAAATAAATACCTCTTTTAGACCTGGCAACCAGGGCCGCTGCATATTAGAAGGCTCTGCTCCAGCCCTGCCCTTCCCCATGAGTTGATGGTTCTGTGGGACCTAGTGGACATGCCCATCTTGAGCCTGCCTTCTTTCTATACCCTCTTTTGTACCATGCTTCTGAGACCCAGGACCCTGGCATTCCTTCCCAAATAACCTGAGCCTATTCCAGGACCTATGGCAGCTTCTTCCCAGGTCTGTCTTTCTGAGAGCAAGGGATATCCTAGGGGAGAATTTTCTGGGAGGCAGGTTTGTGGATAAAGTTTGGACATGTGGGCTGAAGTGTCCATGTGCATATACATGGGCCCTTTAGTGAGAAGAGAAGGGGGATGAGTGTCTGTGCACTAGTGACCTCCAGTCATCCTTTTGTCTACCTGCTGGAGGATGAAGCCAAAACAGAAATAAAATGAGATCTGGAGAAAGATTGGGCACAGATGATAGCGCTGATCCTCAGGATCAAGCCTGTGCCTGGACATATCAGTTAACCAAGCCAAACCATTTTCTTTCTTTGCTTGAATTCATCTGAGTTAGACTTCTGTCACTTGCAACTAAAATTTTCCGAGGAGTATAATGATGACAAGAACAATAA
This sequence comes from Otolemur crassicaudatus, assembly GCA_963574585.1. NCBI lineage: Eukaryota > Metazoa > Chordata > Mammalia > Primates > Galagidae > Otolemur > Otolemur crassicaudatus. The sequence goes on along the minus strand of CAUYQS010094069.1, from coordinate 14,060 downwards.
TGATGATGGCTAACAGTTATTGAACAGGCACTCTGCTCTACCCATGTTGGCTCATTTATTCCTCCAGTTATCTTAGGAGGAAGTTGGTATTATTATCTGTTTCCCTGGTGAGGAAACCAAGCTTCAGAAAAGCTAAGTGACTCACACAAGGTCACAAAGCATTCAAACCCAAGCAGGTCTGACTCTTTACCTATTAAGCTGGTTTTTACTGGTCACCAACACTGTGCATTGGACCATAGGTAATAAGGCTCAGGTAGCATGAAGATGGCCACTCTGGGACAAGTGAGGCTCTGAAAGAGGAGGAAAGGGCAAGGATCAAGGTCTGGATACACAGGATGCAACATGCTCAACCAGATACCCATCAGTCCTTGTCAAAGGAGGAGAGAGAAAATGAGCCTTCTCCAAAATGTGTTCCTCTCTAGCCCTGGTTGAAGGCTTCTCTATGAAAGCTTTGAGAAGGACAAAACGGTGAGTTCTAGCAGCCTACTTTTTAACGTTTCTGTAGGGCTCAGTGGGTTATCTTTTCAATAAATATTCAGAGTAACTTACACTGTCATTGAGTTGAGTCCTAGTAATGAACAGGGCCATATTAAGCACAGATGGTTCTTGAGGCTGCAAAGTCCAAATTTTCATTACCACCCAATACTGAATATGCATAGGAAGTTCCAGACATGTCCATGCAGGAGCCTAGCACACACCCAGTAAGCAACTATAATCGCTCAACTTTACTCTGGCCTTTACAGGTGGAGAAGGAAAGCTGTAAACATCAAGAAGAATTTGGCTCATATATTATAATCACATGCCTAGTTATGAGAGCCATCACTGTGCCCGTCCCTGAGGGAGAGTCAAATAAGACCACAAGTGTGTCCAACTTAGCACAAGAAGGTGCATGTGGTGTACCAGATGAAGACAATCACACAGGGTCCATTGCTGAAAGTATGGGAGACCTGCACAAGACAGACCGCTTGGCCAATGGGAGAAATGCTCTCATCCCATTGTCAACACCATAAAATCTTAATGGAAGAGAGCCCAGACCACCCCACTGTGCTCAGTGTCACTCACCAAACAGTCATGAAGCACAAAAGGCCTTCTTACTTGCAGGTATAGGTTTTCAAAATCTTCCAGAAAGGTCAGTAGTCACAGCAAAAGAATCTCCATGGTGCCTCTTGAAAGAAAACTTCCTCAAGTTCAGGCTTCAAGTCCAAATATATTTTATTCTCTTCAGTAGAACATATATGTCACAGCTGGGCACGGTGGCTCACGCCTGTACTCCTAGTACTCTGGGAAGCAGAGGCAAGTAGATTGCTTAGTTCTAATAGTTGTTTAATGGATTTCTTACAATTTACTATATGCAAGATGATGTCATGTCCTGCTTGAGCTCAGAAGTTTGAGACAAGCCTGAGCAAGAGCTAGTCCCCATCTCTACTAAAAACAGAAAAAACTAGCCTGGCATTGTGAAGGATGCCGTAGTCCCAGCTATTCAGGAGGCTAAGGCATGAGGATTACTTGAATTCAGGAATTTGAGGTTGCTGTGAGCTAAGCTAATACCTTAGCACTCTAGCCAAGGCAACAGAGTGAGACTTTCTCCCCCATCCCCCCAAAAAATTGTTTGGGATTTTCTAGCTCCCTTAAATTTCTGCATGAATCTTATGATGAGCCTACTAATATCTACAAAGAAGCTATCTGAGGTTTGGGTTTGCAGGGATTGCATTAAATATGTAGTTTAATTTGGGGAGTATTAACATCTTAGCAACATTAAATTTTCAATCCATAATAATGAGATGCCTTTCCATTTATTTAAGTCTTCTTTAATTTCTTTCAGCCATGTTTTGTAGTTTTCAGTGTACATGTCTTGAACTTATTTTAAATTCATTTCTAAATATTTCATTCTTTTGAATGCTAGTTTAGGTGGAATCATTGTCTTAATTTTATTTTCTGAACCTTCTAATGTTATGAAAATTCAGTTGATTTTTGCATATTGATCTTGTATCCTGCAATCACCATGAGGATATTTATAAGTTCTAATCGTTTTTAAATGGATTTTTTAGGATTTACTTCATGCACGATGATGCCATGTGTGACTAATGCCAGTTTTACTTTTCCACGCCAATGTGGATGTCTTCTATTTCTTTTTCTTTCCCAGTCACCCTGAATTAGGTACAATGTTGAATAGAAGTGGTGAGTGGACACACTTGTCTTTTTCCTGATCTTAAGGGGAAAGCACCCCATCTTTACCATTAAGTTGATACTAGTGGGTTTTGCATAGATGGCTACATTATTTTTTTCTAGCTGCTGTAACGAATTATGACAAACTTAGTGACTTAAAATAATACAAATGTATTCTCTCCTAGTTCTGTAGGTTAGAATCCCAGCAAGGGCTTCACCGGCCTAACCCAGAATGTTGGCAGGGATGTGTTTCTTTCTGGAGACTCTAGGGGAGGTTCCATGTCCTTGCTTTTATCAGGTTAAGAATGTCCCTTTCTAGTCCTAAGTTTATTGAGTGTTTTTAAAATGAAAAGATGTTGGATTTTATCAAATGCTTTTTCTATGCCTCTTGAGATGGTTGTGTGGTTTTCACCTGTCAATGTTTGAAGATCAGATGGAGAGAAATGAGCCTGTGAAGGAAGAAACCCCATGAATGTGGTGTTGTTGAGGTCAGTAGAAAAGAGGGTTTCAAGAAAGAAAAAGTGCTCAAGAGCATCAATACTGTGAAGATGTAGGATAAGACGGGAACTGGAGAAGGCTCCCTCTGGCTTCGTAGAGGTTGTTTGTGGCCTGGGTGACTATAAGAGGGGAAAGCCCTGGGGGTGGGGTGCCACTCCCCGCATTTCAGGGAGTCTACTGTAACAGCTAAAGGACAGCAGTTACACTGGAGTGGTTAATGTCAGGACGAGTCAAGGGGCCTTTGATGGTGGATTTGGGATACATCTTGGTTGAATGAGAGAGGGCCAACAGACATGCCTTCAGTGTCTTAGCTGCTAAAATGAGATTCTTGGCTTTGTACAGAATGAAGAAAATCTCCATGCCTCAACTTCAGGAATCAGCTCCCAAGCTTTGTGAAGGGTTTGGGGCTTCCTTCCTTCCTTCCTCCCACCTTCCTCACAGGAGGTTGGCCAGTTGGAACAGTTGAAGATGGGCTGAAATCCATACATAATATCTAGTTTTCTGATGATCCTTTAAAATGTGAAGTTCGTTGGGGGTCAACGGAGCAGAGATTCCTGGCCTTAGACAGAGACACTTCCTGTCATCTTCCACACTGAGAAGCAACCAGTGCCACCCGGTTCACTGGGCTCTGTCTTCTTCTACATTCCTGGATGAGGCCCCCCATGAGACAGGACCCGGGCAACCCCAGCGCCCCGCCACAGTGCTCTTTCCTTCCCACCTGGCAGCCTCGTTTGAATGAGCACTTTGCTGGGATATTTATATGGAAACCTAAGAAAGTACTCCAGGGTCGTTTTTAACAAGTGCCAGTTCCTCCTAGGCTCTCTGCAGCCATAAACACTTACGTCTAATATCTCAAAGAAAACGCTGATGCACTCTGATGTGGGGGCGACAGCACACAGATTAGTCTAAACAAAAACACGAGGGTGACAGTTAGCTTTTTTCTGCATGAAGCTGCATTCACTCATTTTTGACATAAAAGTGCAATTTGCATATTCTTTGAAGTCTGTTTAGCTGCAAACACATGTGTGTTTGGGACACAGAAATTTAAAATTTGTAAATTATTCAGAAACTACTGCCAAATTGTAATCAAGTGGTAGGAAAAACATTCTATACCGAATAGTTGTAAGTACAGAGGGGAGCCTTCTCAGGCTTGGAAAACATTTTGCAATATACTGGTGCTTAATCAACTCAGAGAAAACAGGGGGAGAAATGTTTACTTTCTTAGCAACAATTTAATATAGATATTGGGAGGGGTTTTTTTCTGTTTATTGAACATTGCAGAATGAAATGATTTTAGTACTGTGACATTAAATAAATAAGGTGCCTTCCAAGAGAAAACTAAACATTATGATTAAGCCAAAGTGGAATTTCTAATGCCTCTCTCAAAACCATTACAAGCCCAGAGCTGTAATTACTGTATAGAAAGCAATCCAATGCAACTTAATGTATGCATACTATACCCTGTGAATTGTAACATTTACTGTGTGTGGATTACATCCCATCTTTGATGTCTCCCTGTCTGCCCATTTCCTCTTCTTTTTTGTGTATCCAGCAAGTATTATTCTGAGGTGCTCTTTTCAGAGCACTGTGCTCGGGCCTTAGGGGTCTAGGTCCAGTGGAGATGGACATGTACCCAGACGATTCTTGTGGGGGGGAGGGCTGATGGACATTGACCTGAGTGTTGAGCAGAGAACGGAAGACCTGACTCAGGAGAGATGGAGGGGCACAGAGGAGAGGAGCAGAGCTGGGATGTGCTGGATTGAGGCTCACTGAGGCTGCGTGACGATTATGCTGTATCTCCCTGTTCATAACTACACAACGTCAGCACAAAGACTGACATAACTGAATTTTGTTTTTTAAGAAAATCAGTTCTGTCCGGCATCCCCTTTTTCTAATTCACTGTTTGAGTGTTACCAGTCGCCACCTCTGAGAAGTGGGGTCAAAGTGGTGGAGAGAGACTGTGGCAGCCGTCCTTGAAAACGGTCTGCCACAGATGGGGATATTTCCCTAGTAGAGCCAGATGGTAAGGGGGAAACCCGATTATCTGAACATCAAGCAGAAAATAGCAAATAAATTCAAAGTTCAGTTGGGTGGGTTGACACAGGCAACTGAAGGTTGGAGCTGGGCTCCCACATTAGCCAGCCCACTCATTCACTCCTTTCATTCATTCATACATTCATCCCCTCAAAGCACATCTATGGCATGAACAAGTAAGAAATGACTCAGGAACAGAAGATGGAGATCCTGCCCTTACCTTGTGTGTGTTCATGTGGATAAATACAGGGAAATTACTTTCTAAAACAGTCCAAGATGTCGAGGCAAAGTTTGAAATAAGCAAAGTTTGTTTTGAGATCTCTGTATTCAACCTCTTGAGAATTTTGTGGCAACTCAACAAAAATTTCCCTCAGGCAAGTTGAGGTTTTTTTCTTTTATTTTGCATTTTCTATGAAGGTGATTCCCCATACAGTTGTTGATCAGCATATTATAAATGTACATTTTGTGCATGTAAACATTTTCTATCAACGGGGATATTCAGTGAGAAATCATATTTAGATCATGGCTTCAATTAAATTATCCAGTATTTTTTCCAAAGAAGCCTTTCCTTGTCCTGGCACTCTTTATAGGTGGTTTTACATGTGACTTCAATTAGGATCATCTGTCTACAGAAAGAATATTTGGAAGTCCTTTTGAAAGGAAAAACAAATAAAGGGCCATAAAAAGTGGGAAGGAAGAAGTAGAACTCTTTATTTGCAAAGGCCATAATTGTGTATGTAAAAAATTCCAAAAGAATCTATAACAACCTATTAGAACTGCTAGGTGAATTAATATGAAATCAATCTATAAAATTGTACTTCTGTAAAATAGCCACAAATAATTGGAAAATAAAATTTTAAAAGCCTGATGCAATTCCAATACCATCAAAAATAATAAAATACTTGGTAATAAAGTTAACAGAATATGTACTGTGTAAAAGGCTGATATACTGAAACACAAAAAAACAATAAAATTGCTGGGAGAAATTAGAATGAAATGAATAAGAGACATCTGTACTCACAGATGAGATGACTCAGTATCGTTAAAATACTAATTCTCCCTGAACTAATATATAAGTTCAATGAAATCCCAACCAAAATCCCTGCAAATTTATTGTTGTTAAAATTGACAACTTGATTCTAAGTTTTACAAGGAAATGCAAAGGACCTAGAACAACTAAGAGAATTTTGAAGGACAAAATTGGAGAATTTATACCACTAGATATCATGTCTTACAAAAATGACAAAGCCACAGTAGTTAAGACATCGTGGCATTGGTGCAAAGATAGGTAAGTAGATGTACATTATAAATAGAGCAGAAATAGACCATATATGCTCACCTGATTCACAAGGAAAGCACCTTGTGTAATTCAGGAGGGAAGAGAATGATCTTTTAGCAGCTGGTGCTGAAACTTGTGATAGCCACATAGGTAAAAAAAATTAAGTGTGAGCCCATACCTCACATGATGCACAGAAATTAATGCCATGGACCGTAAGTTTAAATATGAAAACAATGACATTTCTAGAAGCAAACATAAGAGGCTATCTCCAGGTCCTTGGAATAAGCAAAGATTTCTTGGGACACAAGAAATCAGTAGTCCTAAATAAAAGCGTAATTGATTAATTGAGCTTCACAAAAACTCAAGACTTCCGTTCATCAGTGGAAATCACTAAGAGAAGAAAAAGGCAAGTTCTGACAAGTATCTTTGTACGAATAGAAAGATAAAGGACTGACACTTGATACTATACTTGATCTTAGACACAAGGCCAAGAAGCAGTGAGGACTGATATTTGAAATATCTGTCAATATTGAACTGATATGAATAAATCAATGAGAAGTAAAATAATATAATTTTAAAATGTGTAAACACATTCAACTGGCACTTTTTTAAAAAAGCCTATCCAAGACAGGCTCTAGGAGGCTGAGGTGGGTGAATTGCTTGAGCTCAGGAGTTCGAGACTAGCCTGAGCAAGAGCCAGACCCTGTCTCTAAAAATAGTAGCGCATTGTGGTGGGTGCCTATAGTCCCAGCTACTTGGGTGACGGAGGCAGGAGGATCGCTTGAGCCCAGGAGTTTGAGGTTGCTGTGAACTGTGGCACTGTACCCAGGGTGTCAAAGTGAGACTCTGTCACACATACACACAAAATAGCTTATCCAAATGGCCAACAGGCAAATAAAAAAATATTGAATGTTACCACTGATCAAGTCAGTAAAAATTAGAGCCCTAATGAAACGCTGCTACACACCCACCTTTTAGAATGACTACAACTAAAAAGATTGACAATTCCAAATGCTAGTGAGGATAGGAAGCAACTGGACGTCTCCAACATTGCTGGTGGGGTTGTAAAATGGCATAACTACTTTTGAACACCGACACGTATGTACTCTGTGATCCAGCAAATCCACATGCAGATGTAAAAACAACAGAAAGCTGTATATATGTGCACAAAAATGTTCACAGTAGCCTTATTCAATATACTCTCAAACTTGAAGTGGCCCAAAATTGTGGCTATATAGGCGCATGTACATAAATATTTCCGCAGATGTGCATACACACGCAAATTTATGCACACACACATATGTGTACACACATACAATGGGATACTGCAAAACTAACAAAAAAAAAGTACCAAGTACTGATTAGTGCAATGGAGTGGAGGAACCTCAAGGTATTATGTTGAGTGGAACAGTCCAGTCCAGATGCTAAAGTGCATACCGCATGATTTGATCTATATTAAATTCACAAGCAGGCTAAACTATTCCCTGGTGGTAGAAATATAGACAGCAAGCACCTCAAAGGTGGGAGTGGGTGGAGATAGAGCAAGACCGGGTCTTTTGGAGAACTGGAAAGCTTCCTTATCTTGACCTGATTATACAAATGTAAAAGTTCATCAAGATGAACACTTAAGATTACTCACTTTACATATGTTATGCCTCAATAGAAATGGTTAACTAGAAAGAAAGAAAGGTATCTGATTACATTACCGCATTAGTGAACTTTTAAAAAGAAAATCCTTCCTTTTTAATACTCTATTTCTTTAAACACGAAGTCAGGATAAGAAAAATGATACGTGTCTATAAGTATATACTATGAAAAGAGACTCACCACACAGCAAAGCCAGTTACTAAAGAGGGATGGAGGAATACTCTTTGCATAGTTCAGAACCTACTCAAAGAAACTTACAAAACTTTACCGAGAGATATTTATGCCTTGACTAAATGAAAAAGCATATGTCATGTTTCTGGGTGGGAAAAAAATCTAAGACCCCTTAGATACCAGTTTTTCTTTCCCCCAAATTATACTGCATTTTTAACATTATCCCAGATAACATGTCAACAGAAAATGTTAGAACTTGACAACACTCTTCCACAGTTCATCCAAATAAAAAAGCCAGGATGTTTTGAAATAGGGGTAATGACAGGGGCCTTTACTTGCCAGACGCTAAGATTGAAATAACATAAAACTGAAATAATTTAAGGACTGTGCTACTGGTGCAGAAACAGACAGCCGTGGGAACAGAACAGAAATTCAGCGAGACACCCAAACGCCTGTGATCTGGGAAAGAAGACTTACTTACCCGTATTGAACGAAGCAAAGGCAATTAGCTAATTACTTGTAAAATAAAGTTGGAAACGTACCTGTTAGCTTTAAAAAAAGTAGATTCAGGAGAGGGTCCTTATTTACATTTAAGAAATAAAGCGGCTGAGGTACAGCTGCAGGAAGCCCCCGGGTTCCTCACCCTACCTTCAAACCCAGGGAAGTTCTGCTTTGAATACATGTTTTAAAACAATTCATACCAACCTATCTCAGAAGCAAGAAAAGGAAATCCACAAGTACCAAAACATGGGAAAAGAACGTTAAAAGGAGAGCAATGAAAGGCAACTAGACACCAAATGGCCCGTGAAGTTAGAACCAAGAGAGATGCTCACGGCACTAAGGGGTTTAGCTTATTTTCATGTGTGTGATTATTGATAAATAATTATTTGATGTTAGATTACACACCTTGCTCTTTGTTTTCTATTTCTCTGCTGTTTTGTTCTTTTCCCTCTTTCCCCCTTTTTGGATAGTTTCTGGGTATTTCATGTTATCTCCCTCATTGGATTTTTAGTTACATCTCTTGGTTTTATTTGGTTCTTACTCCAGGGCTTGCAATATGTGACGCTGGCTTTCTACAGGGAACAAATTTTTATCATGTTAATGCTGCTTCACATGCAGTGAAAAGCGACACAGTAGGTACTTCCATACTTTGTACTACTGCAATCACGTGCTTTAGTTTTATGTGTGCTCGTGCTATGAACTGTCAATGGTACTTTAAAGAAATTCGGGAAAGCAAACGTCTTTTCTGTTTACTCCCAGGCTTGCTATTTCTAGAGCTCTTTCTTTCTGCTCATGTGTTTCCATCTGCACTGCTTCTTTTCAGTTTGAAGAACTTCCTTTGGCACGTCTTGTACTGAAGGTCGACTGGCTTGTACATTCTCTCAACTTTTGCTTATCCAAAAATGTCTTTATTTTGCCTGAATTTTTGAGGATACATCATTTCACTGGCTCTAAGATTCAAGGGTGAAGGATTTTTTCTTTCAGCACTCTAGAGATGTTGTTCCATTGTCAACTGGCTTGTGTTTTTTCTAATTTAAAAAATCAACCTTATTCCATATCCTTGTTACTTTGCATACATGTTTTCTTTTTTCCCCTGATTTCTTTTAATATTTTCTCCACATATTTTTGAGCGATTTGACAATGGTATGTCTGTAGGTGTCTGTATTTATCCCATTTGGGGTTGTTAAATTTCTTAGATCTGTATTTTAATATTTTTGCACCAAATCTGAGAACTATTTAGCCATTGTATCTTTAAATTTTTTCTGCCATGTCCTCTCTTCTTTGACTTCCTGTAGGGTTAGACTACCCGATACTATTCCACATGTCACTGCAGTTTTTTCATTTTGAAAAGTATTTTTGTTCTCACTCTGCAAGAAAGTGTACCTATTATAATTTTCATGGGGTTACAAATTGCTACGAATTCTCTGAAAAGGTATTTGTTAACATATACCAAAGGCCTTAAAAATAAATTTTTTAATAATGAAATTCCACTTCTTGGAATTTATCCTAAAGAAATAATTCTACAGGGGAGAGAAATACATAGAAAATGATGTGCCATAGAAAGCAATTATTAAAACCAGGGGCTCTGGAGCCTACGTTCAAATCTACTCTGTTCCTCTGTTTTCTCTATAAAAAACTGTATCATGCCAGTTTATAACACTGGCGTAATAATGATACCCACTTCATAGGGATATTATAAATATTAAATGAGGAAATATACATAATGTGTTTAAAAGAATAGCTGGCATCTAATGGTAAAAGCAAATGCTTACATACTGGTCATCATGTCCTAAGTTCTCAGGCATTGGCCTAAGAGATCCAGACCTTAGAACTCATTGGATTGTTACAGACTGTCTTCTGAGATTGCTGTTAGGTACTATTATTATTATCTTTATTTTAGAGATGAGGATACAAGAAAAGAAAGGTTTTTAGGTATTCTTATCTTTATTTTAGAAATGAGGAAACTGAAGCATAGAAAGGTTAATTAACTTGCCCAAGGTATACATTTAGTAAGTACTTGGGTCAGTGTTTGAGCCCAGGAAGGCAAGCTCTTGACTCTGAGCTCTTACCCAGTAAGCTATTATTATTAAGCTGTACCACTGGGGAAAAAAAATCCAAATGGAAATGTGGATAAATAATGTATTTATAAAATGGAATACCGTCCATCCATTCTAAATGCCACTGTCGATGTACGACAGAACAATGACTTAGTTCTCGTCTATCCCATGCCTCTCCCTCTGGTCTAGAAGTCAGTTTGGGGAAGTACTGCTATGCTCAGTGCCTAGCAGAACACTCAGCCCCCTAGAGGCTCAATGTATGTTTCCCAAATGAGGGACTTTGCAAAATATACGTAAAAATGTTAGTTAATAATGACTAATCCCAGAGAAGAGGGATTATGGGCGATTCTAAAATGAAATCATAATTCATGAAAGTTATAGATGCTGGTATCTTTGACCCAAACTTCCAATTTTAGAAATTTATCCTAAAGATGATGAACATATGTGAGAAATCATGCATGTAGAAGGTACATCTTGGCAGCCTTTTTGTAATAGCAACAGATTAGCAACAACCCAAATATCTATCAGCAGGGGACTTAATAAATTGCAATGAAATACTACACAGCTGAAAAGAAAACTCTACCTAATGAAAAGGAATTATCTCCAGGGTATATCACTAAATGAAAAAAAAAACCAGATGTGTAGTAAGATGTATAAAAAGAAAAGGTAATAAGCACGTGTGTGTGTTTATGAGCCACATGCTCCTGGAAAGGCATGTGAGTAACTGACAACGCTGATTTTTTTCTCCTCTGGAGAAAAGAAATGCATGGCTTTGGGCAGCTCCTATGGCTAAAAGAGTAGGGTGCCGGCCCCATATACTAGAGGTGGCAGGTTCAAACCCTTGGCCCCGGCCAAAAACTGCAAAAAAAAAAAAAAAAAAGAAATGTGTGGCTTTGGAGTGGGGTTAGGGGAGAGATTTTTCTGATTATTGTGTTGTCTTTTTGAGTTTTTTCTATTTTTTATATTAAATCATAGCTGTGTACATTAATGGAATTATGGGGTACAATGTGCTGGTTGTCTTTTTGAATTCTGAATCCTATTAATATGTTTCCCATTTAACAGAATAGTTCGATGTACTACACACAAACAAAGTCATTGTTTCCTTTTGATTCTTTGATTTAAAAAAAATTTCTATATGTGAAAGAGGGCATTTGTGCTTTATTTTGTTCATTTTTAAAAAAGAAAAAGAGGTAACAAGGGAACCCCATAGAAAGAAAGGTCTAATTGAAAAGGAAAAAAGTCTACCTCGTTTTTCACCTGGAAATGTGTTCGGAGGTGCCCCTTTGCATTAAGGATGTTAAAGCAAACGCAGTTGGGCCATTTCATCAGGGAAACTGGTAATAGGAATCATGGAGGAGACTGTATTTTTTTAAAACATGTCCTGCAGATTCCTCTAAGTAGAAGTGATTTTAAAATCCAGTTATACTGCAGTCTTCTCTTCAGCCTTTATTGTCATCAACATCTGTTTTTTAAAAGAAAACAGCTTCCAATCCGGGAATACCGCTGAGCTCTGTCAAAGCTACTTACAGAAGCCGAGAGTGTCTAAGTCTGGGGCCTGGTGGCAGCCACGTGCACAGCAGAGGCTGGGCCAGGGATGAGCAACAGAGTTTGCTCAGGAAAGAAAATCGGAGTGTTGGCAGTGAGAGGAAACCAGGCACTTTGGGAGATCAGTGCTTTTAAGATGTCTTTAGTTTACCAGCCAAACCAATGAACACCCCAGATTATTTATAAGAGCCCAGGCATCCTCAAAATTCACCTCCCTGTAATTTTCTTATGCCACCTGCCCTAGGGGGGCTGCCAGAATCCAGAAGCACATCCTAGTTGTCTCCACTGTTGTTGGTCTCTATACTGTATTACCTGCTGCACTCATTTGATAATCAGTAAGCAATACCTTCTTTAATTAAGTGCCCACCACAGAATACTTTTGAACTGGAAGAGAATTTAGGGGTTATCTCCATTTTCTCCATTTGGCAAATAAAGATACAGAGACTTTAGGGAATGTAGGTAGTTTGCCTAAGGTCACTCATCAAGTCAGTGGCAAGCCTGCGCTCTTGATATAGCACCTCTTTTTGTTGGTTGTTTTTGTTTTTATTGTTGTTGTATGGACCGCATATTTTAAGAGGCAGAAGATCAGGTTGGGGAAGCGGACCCTTCAAAGCTTTATTTCACTGCTATACCTGGGAGATGGTGGACAAGTTCCTTAAACTCCCCGAGTTTCAGCTTCCTCATCTAAGAATTCAAATTAAAAAAGTTCAACCTCATGGTTTGATGTAATGGCCTGAAAAATGCCTGGGACACAGAATACATTTGACAAATAGGAGTTTCCCCTCTTTTCTCTGGTCCCTTCACAGATGGTCTGTTTCTTCATTTGCCAAGTGGAGAAAATGGAAAAGACCCCTATGGTTCCTTCCAGCTCAAACATTCTGGGAAAGGCCTTTGTATACAGAAGGTGCTGGAGAATGTTCATTGGCTTTGACTGATTAGTTGACTAATGAATAGTATTTACCCAAATTGGTTTTCAGGCTTTTTGTTAGCTCAGAGACATAGCGCTGCTTCCAGCTTTACCCTCAAGATTAGTGGGGAACTTCGGGTGTTCTTGGTTGTGCGTCTCTCCTTTTCTGTGGGCCTGGGGTGTGGGCCTGGAATCAGCTCATGGACTAGCAGTCATGGGTTTTCATTTGCCAAAGGAAGATCATGAACAGGTGGCAGAACCTTGCTCCACATGAAGGAAACAGAAGGCATTTTTTTTTTTTTTTTGTAGAGACAAAGTCTCACTTTATTGCCCTTGGTAGAGTGCCGTGGCATCACACAGCTCACAGCAACCTCCAACTCCTGGGCTTAGGCGATTCTCTTGCCTCAGCCTCCCGAGTAGCTGGAACTACAAGTGCCCACCACAACGGCCAGCTATTTTTTGTTACAGTTTGGCCAGGGCCGGGTTTGAACCCGCCACCCTTGATATATGGGGCTGGTGCCTTACTCACTGAGCCACAAGCACCACCCCTGAAGGCACTTTCAATTCAAAGCTAGAGCCCAGGGCTTGAGATTATAGGGGGCACCCAGGGAGGAATATTGGTTCTTTCTCTCCTGCCAGCCCATCGCTTTGCTAGTTAGTCCAGCTTGATCCAGAAAGTGGGAGGCAACAAAGACCCATCAATCCTGTCCCCATTCTGACCCTGAGCTCTATGCCCAGCTCCCCACCCTTTTAACCCTTGGCTTGAAGGCAACAATAGGTACTAGATAGCCCCTGTTTCTTTCTCCCCAGGGAGAGGACAAAAGAGTAAACTGGGAGAATAACAGGGGATAGAAAAACAGATACAGAGAGGTAGGTGATTTCAAACCTACCAGCCACTTCAAAAATGACCCAGCCTGCATGAATAGCATTATCCTACTTCCCAGGCTCTTATCGAGGAATAAATGAAATTAAGTTAGACAATGTATGTAAAATATCTGGCATAGTGTCTAGAATAGAGCATAAGGTCTATAAAGAGCAACCTTTTTTTTTTTTTTTTTTTGCAGTTTTTTGGCCGGGGCTGGGTTTTTTTTTTATTTTTTTTTATTTTTTTTTATTTTGAGACAGAGCCTCAAGCTATCCCCCTGGGTAGAGTGCCATGGCATCACACTCACAGCAACCTCCAACTCCTGGGCTCAAGCAAGTCTCCTGCCTCAGCCTCCCAAGTAGCTGGGACTACAGGCACCCGCCACAACGC